>WNWK01019344.1:0-38018 GCA_009830355.1 Cherax destructor
TCACTCCTCCAACTGGTTGGTCTAATATGCATTCATGAGTGCGCTGACATTATTTATAAAATCATTACAATAATGCAGTAGTCTGCATAACAGTAAATCTATTTTTTATATGAATAAAATTTCAAAATGGAAAGCAAGTGTAATATAGGAGACGCCTGGGGATGTAACTAATGAACAAAGAAAATGTTTCAATGCCAGGAATGTCTACATTGTTTATTATGGACCCAATTTTTAAATTGGCAATTTTTTAATTTTGTGTGAAATTGGCCAAACTGCCGACCTTTTATTGGGTAGTTGAAATAGTTAAATGAGCGATTTCTTGTACTCAGTAGATAGAACAGAAAGCATACTAGCGAAATAGCTAAGAGTTTGGTCGACTGGAACAATGAAATTGGCCTAAAATCGGATTTGAAGTGGGTGAAATCGCCGATACTTAAATATCACTGAGACCACTAACTTTGCAAAAGCATAATTCTGTAAGTTTCCTATAAAATTTTGTACTTTTGATGTCATTACCTTTGAAGAAAGATTCTCTGTCATTTCGTGAGAACTTTTATTTCTTTTATGTATTTTTAAATTCTCAGACTGAGAGCAATTTTCAGATTGGGCCTGGACCCTGAAAGGGTTAAGACTTTCATATAACTACCTTCATCTCCTTAACATCATGTTGGTATCCCATACCATTACATACCTATTTTTAATACAGCCTCTCCTCACTTAGCGACGTACTCGTTTACCGACGCCTCAGACTTACGATGGGGGCTCTGACCAGTATTCATACCTAAATAATGTAGATTAGAGCTGATTTCCTCTATGCTGTTAATTTCAATATAGTACACTACTGTATAAACATTTAAAAATATATCTGAAATGTTATAAATGGTGCAAAGGTGACATTAAAACAATATCAAAGATGGTCGACACATACTCGCTACCATTATAGTATGCTCCTCACTTAGCGACGAATTTGTTTAACGACGTGGTCTTAGGAACGGAACTCCATCGTTAAGTGAGGAGAGGCTGTAGATATTTAAATAAAACTAAAAATTTAAGCTGACATATGTTGGGTAGAAGCTAAATTATATTAATTTAAGCAAAGTTATTTTGCAAAATATGATTTAGTA
Source organism: Cherax destructor (assembly GCA_009830355.1). Taxonomy (NCBI): domain Eukaryota; kingdom Metazoa; phylum Arthropoda; class Malacostraca; order Decapoda; family Parastacidae; genus Cherax; species Cherax destructor. The sequence continues at coordinate 1,125 of WNWK01019344.1, forward strand.
TAGAATTAGGATTGTATATCCATGTTAATTTACAAAAGTGTGTGTATAAATGCCCATAAAATTTGAAATCTCTTTTTAGGGCAGTTTGACCGACTATGCCTGAAAAGTACGGCAGCATTATCTTATGCAGTACAGTACAGTGGTACCCTGAGTTTCGGACATAATTCATTCCAGAAGGCTGTTTGAGTGCCGTTACCGAATGAATTTGTTCCCATAAAGAATAATGTAAATTAGATTAGTCCGTTTCAGACCCCCAAAAATACACTTACAAAAGTAGTACTTACAATAATACACTTACATAATTGTTCGAGTTGGGAGCTGTATGAAACTCGGGGTACCACTGTATATTAACCCTTAAACTGTCCAAACGTAGATATACGTTCGCGTGCGTACTGCCCCGAACGTAGATCTACGTTTTTTTTCAAATGCTTTTAACCTTGCCACGATAAGCCTGAGTTGCCTAGAGATTAGAGAATGGGTCTGTGCACTCATTGTGTGCAGTATTACAACATGTGGGAATGACAAACAAAATGCACTCTTCATTTTAAAGAAAAAGAACAGTTTATTTTTTTCTCAAAATAGTCGGTCAGCTACGCACGTGAACGTATATCTACGTGTGGACAGTTTAAGGGTTAATACTGGACAGCTTTTATAGACATATTAGTCTTGATGTATTTCAAAGAAAAGTAGAGTCAGTTATAAAAGATCTATGTAGTGCAGTTTTCATAAGTGTGATTGAAAATGTGCATTGAAAATTGAATAGCACTTACTATAAAAGCCTTTCTATGTTCTTCTCAACTTGGGATACAAGTTTTCAGTTGCATTTATGAAAAAAAATTGTATAGAAGTATTTTACAAGAGATGATTATATCAGATACATGTGAAGCATTGTATTCATATTCATGTATTGATTCAGAGGAGTTCAGGTTCACTGGGTTATTAAATAATACAAACACTAGTATTTAACATGTGTATTTTATTGTGCAAGCGTATTATTATAATCAAATAGAAGCGCTAAACCACAGGGGTCATAACCCATTGGAAATGAAGTACGTATATCGACCATCAGACATAATGTTAACACTAATTATCTCAAGGCATTTATAGTTGAAAGTGAAGGTTTGCAAAGGATTTAAACATTGATGGTGTCCAATACCAACAAGACAATGAATAAGAAATACAGTGGACCCCCGATTAACGAACACCCGGAAATCGTACAATTATGTAAGTATAATATTGTAAGTGCTTGTGGAAGTGTATTTTTGGGGGTCTGAAATAGACTAACCTACGTGACATTATTTCTTAAGGAAGTAAATTCGTTCGGTAATGGCACTTGAGCAGGCTTCTGGGATGAAGTTTTTTCGTTAACTGGGGGTCCACTGTATACAACACTTGGGTATCTTTATTGCTGAAATGTTTTGCCTGTACAATAGGGTTCTTCAAATACAACATTGGAGGCATTAGTAGTGCGATGTCAGTCATCACCCTCAGTAGGTAGTGGTTGGTTCCTCAGGCTTGAGGGACTGACCACCACCTATCAAGGCTGGTACCTAACCACATCAAACTACAGTGGTACCCTGGAGTTCGTACAGCTCCCAACTCAAAAAATTATGTAAGTGTATTTTTGTAAGTGCTTTTGTAAGTGTACTTTTGGGAGTCTGAAACTGACTAATCTAATTTACATTCGTCCTTATGGGAACAAATTCGTTCGGTAACGGCACTTGAACAGCCTTCTGGAACGAATTACGTATTGACGAAATCCGGGGTACCACTGTACTTTACTGTCTGAAGTGATATTTAGACTGAAGAAACCTATTGCACAGACAAAATGTTTCAGAAATATACTTATTTTCCACAACAAGTAGGTAGTGTTTACAGGTTTTGTTTGAGAGATGGAGAAAACTTTTCCAGATACAGTGGTACCTCGGCTTACGATGGTCCCCAAACTCGCCCTTTTATGTAAGTTTATTTTTTTAAATGCTTTTGTAAGTGTATTTTTGGGGGTCTAAAAGGACTAGTCTATTTTATATCATTCCTTATGGGGATAAATTCGTTTGGTAATGGCACTTGAACAGCATTCTGGAACGAAAAAATATCGTAAACCGAGGTACCACTGTATATACAGTGGACCCCCGAGTTTCGTAAAAACTTCACTCCTGAAGTCTGCTCAAGTGCCATTACCGAACGAATTTACTCCCTTAAGGAAAAATGTCACGTAGGTTAGTCTATTTCAGACCCCCAAAAATACTTTTCCACAAGCACTTACAATATTATACTTACATAAATGTACGATTTCCGGGGTTTACGAAACTCGGGGGTCCACTGTACTACATTATGTACTGAAAAAATCAAGGTTGTGAAGCTTAGTAAAGTTCACTAAGTTTATTTCTGTTTTATTATACAGAACATTATTTTGGTATAGTTACATAAAAGATAACTCTGGGTCCAACACATGTAGGTTCCTACATATCAAGGCACCCTCCTCTTTAAGAAGGGTACCTTGATGCTGTTGAAAGGCTCTTTGTCCAAGGAATTGGTACTGCCTGCCTCCTCTTTGCATAAAACTTGAACACCTCTCATTCTCCAGGCTTTGATTTGCAGAGGATAGTGCTTCTCCATGAATATAATACAATATCACTATATAAGGTAGTAGGTTGGTAGACAGCAACCACCCAGGGAGGTACTACCGTCCTGTCAGGTGACTGTGAAACAGAAACCTGAAACTGTTTTACATGATGGTAGGATTGCTGGCGTCTTTTTTCTGTCTCATAAACACGCTGGATAACAGGTATATCTAGCTACTTCTACTTACACTTTAGGTCACACTACACAGGCATGCACATGCATATATATACATACACACATCTAGGTTTTTCTTCTTTTTCTTAATAGCTCTTGTTCTTTTTATTTTCTCTATTGTCCATGGGGAAGTGGAAAAGAATCTTTCCTCCGTAAGCCATGCGTGTCGTATGAGGCGACTAAAATGCCGGGAGCAATGGGCTAGTAACCCCTTCTCCTGTACACATTTACTAAAAAGAAAAGAAAAACTTTATAAAACTGGGTTGTTTGAATGTGCGTGGATGTAGTGCAGATGATAAGAAAGAGATGATTGCTGATGTTATGAATGAGAAGACGTTGGATGTCCTGGCCCTAAGCGAAACAAAGCTGAAGGGGGTAGGCGAGTTTCAGTGGGGAGAAATAAATGGGATTAAGTCAGGAGTATCTGAGAGAGTTAGAGCTAAGGAAGGGGTAGCAATAATGTTGAAGGATCAGTTATGGAAGGAGAAGAAGGAATATAAATGTGTAAATTCAAGGATTATGTGGATTAAAATAAGGGTCGGATGCGAAAAGTGGGTCATAATAAGCGTGTATGCACCTGGAGAAGAGAGGAGTGTAGAGGAGAGAGAGATTTTGGGAGATGTTAAGCGAATGTATAGGAACTTTTGAACCAAGTGAGAGAGTAATTGTGGTAGGGGACCTAAATGCTAAAGTAGGAGAAACATGTAGAGAGGGTGTGGTAGGTAAGTTTGGGGTGCCAGGTGTAAATGATAATGGGAGCCCTTTGATTGAACTTTGTATAGAAAGGGGTTTAGTTATAGGTAATACATATTTTAAGAAGAAGAGGATAAATAAGTATACAAGATATGATGTAGGGCGTAATGACAGTAGTTTGTTGGACTACGTATTGGTAGATAAAAGACTGTTGAGTAGACTTCAGGATGTACATGTTTATAGAGGGGCCACAGATATATCAGATCACTTTTTAGTTATAGCTACAGTGGGAGTAAAAGGTAGATGGGATACAAGGAAAATAGAAGCAGTAAGTAAGAGAGGTGAAGGTTTATAAACTAAAAGAGGAGGCAGTTAGGGTAAGATATAAACAACTATTGGAGGATAGATGGGCTAGTGAAAGTGTAGGCAATGGGGTCGAAGATGTATGGGGTAGATTGAAAAATGTAGTGTTAGAGTGTTCAGCAGAAGTTTGTGGTTACAGGCGAGTGGGTGCGGGAGGGAAGAAGAGCGATTGGTGGAATGATGACGTAAAGAGAGTAGTAAGGGAGAAAAAGTTAGCATATGAGAGGTTTTTACAAAGTAGAAGTGATGCAAGGAGGGAAGAGTATATGGAGAGAAAAAGAGAGGTTAAGAGAGTGGTGAAGCAATGTAAAAAGAGAGCAAATGAGAGAGTGGGTGAGATGTTATCAACAAATTTTGTTGAAAATAAGAAAAAGTTTTGGAGTGAGATTAATAAGTTGAGAAAGCCTAGGGAACAAATGGATTTGACAGTTAAAAATAGGAGAGGAGAGTTATTAAATGGAGAGTTAGAGGTATCGGGAAGATGGAGGGAATATTTTGAAGAGTTGTTAAATGTTGATGAAGACAGGGAAGCTGTGATTTCGTGTATAGGGCAAGGAGGAATAACATCTTGTAGGAGTGTGGAAGAGCCAGTTGTGAGTGTGGGGGAAGTTCATGAGGCAGTGGGTAGAATGAAAGGTGGTAAGGCAGCTGGGATTGATGGGATAAAGATAGAAATGTTAAAAGCAGGTGGGGATATAGTTTTGGAGTGGTTGGTGCTATTATTTAATAAATGTATGGAAGAGGGTAAGGTACCTAGGGATTGGCAGAGAGCGTGTATTGTTCCTTTGTATAAAGGCAAAGGGGACAAAAGAGAGTGCAAAAATTATTGGGGAATAAGTCTGTTGAGTGTACCTGGTAAAGTGTATGGTAGAGTTGTTATTGAAAGAATTAAGAGTAAGACAGAAAGCAGGATAGCAGATGAACAAGGGGGCTTTAGGAAAGGTAGGGGGTGTGTACACCAAGTGCTTACAGTGAAACACATAGGTGAACAGTATTTGGATAAGGGTAAAGAGGTTTTTATGGCATTTATGGATTTGGAAAAGGCGTATGATAGGGTGGATAGGGGGGCAATGTGGCAGATGTTGCAGGTGTATGGAATAGGAGGTAAGTTACTGAAAGCAGTGAAGAGTTTTTATGAGGATAGTGAGGCTCAGGTTAGAGTGTGTAGGAGGGAGGGGGACTATTTCCCAGTAAAAGTGGGCCTTAGACAAGGATGTGTGATGTCACCGTGGTTGTTCAATATATTTATAGATGGGGTTGTAAGAGAAGTGAATGCGAGGGTCTTGGCAAGAGGTGTGGGGTTAAAAGATAAAGAATCAAATACAAAGTGGGAGTTGTCACAGTTGCTTTTTGCTGATGACACTGTGCTTTTGGGAGATTCTGAAGAGAAGTTGCAGAGGTTGGTGGATGAATTTGGTAGGGTGTGTAAAAGAAGAAAATTGAAAGTGAATATAGGAAAGAGTAAGGTGATGAGGATAACAAAAAGATTAGGTGAAGAAAGATTGGATATCAGATTGGAGGGAGAGAGTATGGAGGAGGTGAATGTATTCAGATACAGTGGACCCTCGGTTAACGAAAGGTTCCGTTAACGTAAGCTTCGGAAAACGTAAGCTTTTTTCGTAATCGGTTAGCAAAAAATTCCTCGGTTACCGAAAGGTATTAGACGTGTCCGCCTGCTCCGTGCAAGCGCAGGACGCCAGTGAAGCGTTGTTTACCATTGAGAGAACATTACCTAGCGCGCTCTTTCAAAGATTCACAATATATTTGGTGTCTTTTTGGTGGTTTAGTGATTGTCACTGTGAAATAAGTCACCATGGGTCCAATCGGGCCAAGCTTCATGAGTGGCATCATGCAGAGTGTAGCATTCATGCAGGGAGTGTAGCATGGGGTGCTTCATGCAGGGAGTGTAGCATTCATGCAGGGAGTGTAGCATTCATGCAGGGAGTGTAGCATTCATGCAGGAGTGGCTCATGCAGGGAGTGTAGCATTCATGCAGGGAGTGTAGCATTCATGCAGGGAGTGCAGCAGGCATGCAGGGAGTGCAGCAGGCATGCAGGGAGTGCAGCAGGCATGCAGGGAGTGCAGCAGGCATGCAGGAGTGCAGCAGGCATGCAGGAGTGCGCAGGCATGCAGGGAGTGCAGCAGGCATGCAGGGAGTGCAGCAGGCATGCAGGGAGTGCAGCAGGCATGCAGGGAGTGCAGCAGGCATGCAGGGAGTGCAGCAGGCATGCAGGGAGTGCAGCAGGCATGCAGGGAGTGCAGCAGGCATGCAGGGAGTGCAGCAGGCATGCAGGAGTGCAGCAGGCATGCAGGGAGTGCAGCAGGCATGCAGGAGTGCAGCAGGCATGCAGGGAGTGCAGCAGGCATGCAGGGAGTGCAGCAGGCATGCAGGGAGTGCAGCAGGCATGCAGGGAGTGCAGCAGGCATGCAGGGAGTGCAGCAGGCATGCAGGGAGTGCAGCAGGCATGCAGGGAGTGCAGCAGGCATGCAGGGAGTGCAGCAGGCATGCAGGGAGTGCAGCAGGCATGCAGGGAGTGCAGCAGGCATGCAGGGAGTGCAGCAGGCATGCAGGGAGTGCAGCAGGCATGCAGGGAGTGCAGCAGGCATGCAGGGAGTGCAGCAGGCATGCAGGGAGTGCAGCAGGCATGCAGGGAGTGCAGCAGGCATGCAGGGAGTGCAGCAGGCATGCAGGGAGTGCAGCAGGCATGCAGGGAGTGTAGCAGGCATGCATTAAAAGAAAAAGAAGGGAAGTAACCCCAGAGAGGGACTTGTTACCTGAAGTCCTTTTGGAGGGGGATTACCCTTCCAACCATTAACACCCTGCCCCTGTCAGCAACTCTACCTTCCAGATGCCTGCAACTCTTCAATAAAGGTAAGTAAATGTTATTGGTTTTTTTTTTGGGTGATTATTTTTTTGTGGAACAAATTAATTGTATTTACATTATTTCTTATGGGAAATAAAGTTTCAGATAACGAAAGATTCAGATTAAGTAATAGCTCCTGGACCGGATTAATTTCGTTAACCGAGGGTCCACTATATTTGGGAGTGGACATGTCAGCAGATGGGTCTATGAAGGATGAGGTGAATCATAGAACTGATGAGGGGAAAAGGGTGAGTGGAGCACTTCAGAGTCTGTGGAGACAAAGAACTTTGTCCATGGAAGTAAAGAGGGGAATGTATGAGAGTATAGTTATACCAACACTCTTATATGGGTGTGAAGCATGGGTGATGAATGTTGCAACGAGGAGAAGGCTGGAGGCAGTGGAGATGTCATGTCTGAGGTCAATGTGTGGTGTGAATATAATGCAGAGAATTCGGAGTTTGGAAATTAGGAGGAGGTGCGGGATTACCAAAACTATTATCCAGAGAGCTGAGGAGGGGTTGTTGAGGTGGTTCGGACATGTAGAGAGAATGGAACGAGACAGAATGACTTCGAAAGTGTATAAATCTGTAGTGGAGGGAAGGCGGGGTAGGGGTCAGCCTAGGAAAGGTTGGAGGGAGGGGGTAAAGGGGGTTTTGTGTGCGAGGGGCTTGGACTTCCAGCAAGCATGTGTGAGCGTATTCGATAGGAGTGAATGGAGACAAATGGTTTTTAATACTTGACGTGCTGTTGGAGTGTGAGCAAAGTAACATTTATGAAGGGATTCAGGGAAACCGGCAGGCCGGACTTGAGTCCTGGAGATGGGAAGTACAGTGTCTGCACTCTGAAGGAGGGGTGTTAATGTTGCAGTTTTATAACTGTAGTGTAAAGCACCCCTCTGGCAAGACAGTGATGGAGTGAATGATGAAAGTTTTTCTTTTTCGGGCCACCCTGCCTTGGTGGGAATCGGCCGATGTGTTAATAAAATAAAAAATCAATATATATCAGAGGGCTGACAAGGGGTTGTTGAGGTGGTTTGGACATTTAGAGAGGAAGAAGCAAAATAGGAGGAATCTGAAGAGAAGATGGGGTAGGGGGTCACCCTAGGAAAGGCTGGAGGGAGTAAAGGTTGTGTGTGGAAGGGGCTTGGACATCCAGCAGTCATGTGTACGCATGTTAGATAGGAGTGGTGGCAAATGTTTTTTGGGACCTGAGCTGTTGGAGTGTGAGAAAAATTACATTGGCGAACCAATTTCCCTGAATCCCTTTACAAGACTTGAGTCCTGGAGGTGGGAAGTACAGTACCTGCACTCTGAAAGAGGAGGAGAGATATTGCAGTTTGGAGAGGCATCTGAACTAGTATCAGTGCACCTCTCAAGACAGTGATAGTGTGAAAGGTGAAAGTGTTTCTTCTTTATTGGGTCACTGCTTCAGTGAGAGATGGCCGGTGTTAAAGTAATGGAGAAGTATACCCTTCAAGGGAGGTTCCTTGACGTTGGTGAGGGGTTCTTGATCAAGGGAATATGATCTGTGCTCCGGTTCCCTGAATTGAGCCTGAATACCTTCCATCCCCCCCCCACATGGGCTGTATAATCCTAGGGGTTTAGCGGTTCCCCATAATTATAATAATAAAGAAATACAAAATGCAGAAGGGGTCGTACAGTACCTGGGAATAGGAGATAATCAGGTTTAATCTGAGGAAGAGGATAGCTCCAATTCATTGGATCATGAGCAACTTCAAATACCAAGGCACAGTCCTTGAATGGGTTTCACTGAGCACACACTATTCTGAAGTATAATCCCGCAGTGCTGTATGACCCTAATGGGTTTAGTGCTTCTTTTTGATGATAATGTGTTCCACTGCAAGACATCTACACTTGTTCCAGTGGTGTTTCTGATGTCCTCCGGCTTTGTGATTATGTAATTATACGTGAAGCACATAAACCAAGTTATTGTAGCACTAAATTTGTTACATTAATAATCATACATGATATTGTACTGCATGTTTAAATATAAAATTAGACAATTAAAAAATTATACATGTAGTAAAATAACAAAATCTTAGAACTATTAACTTCTGAAAAATATTATTATTATTATTATAATCAAATAGAAGCACTAAACCACAGGGGTTATACAGCGCTGCAGGTTATTGTAGGATGCAGGGAGAGTGGGTTGTAAGAGGGAGATGGATGATTAGTAGGGTATGGAGTGCAGCATGATGGTGGATAGTGCAGGGATAGAGGGTAGCAAGAGATCGAGGTAGAAGGGACTGAGGGAGGTGCTAGAGGTATAATCTTCAGAGTTTGTGTAGTAAGTCAGTTTCTGTCAAAAAGTCAACAAGAGAGTCAGGATTAAAGGAGGATCCATCTGCAAGAAGGGAAGGTAAAGAAAGGTAACTTCTGAAAAGATATCAAAGAAATCTCTCCTGATATTTTAATGATTAATACAACTTCTTTGGTTTACTGACTAGAAAATGAAATTAAGGAAGAATTTCTGAAGTAGGGGAACAATTTTCACCAGAAACAGTTATGTTTCAGGAAAACTATTATTTTTAAGAGCACAATGTACAGTGGACCCCCGGTTTACGATGGTCTCCAAACTCGCCCTTTTATGTAAGTTTATTTTTTTAAATGCTTTTGTAAGTGTATTTTTGGGAGTCTAAAAGGACTAGTCTATTTTACATTATTCCTTATGGGGATAAATTCGTTTGGTAATGGCACTTGAACAGCATTCTGGAACGAAAAAATATCGTAAACCGGGGGTCCACTGTATACATTTATGGTGACAAACTTGTTCAGCTAACAAATTTTGACATGACCCCAAAAGTGCTTTCAAACCTTTGTGAGAAAACAGAGTATAGGTAGGTAATATATTTTGCACTTACCGTATTTCGCAGCTTATTAGACACATTTTTTCCCCCCATAAAATGTCTCCAAAAACCACCCTGCATCCTATAGACTGAAGGTCAGTGATGGGAGCTATAAGTTTGGGGTGGGCTGTAGCTCTCCCACTTACGTCCGATGCCGAGCCATTGAAACTAAAACAAGTCTTATAAGCAGCGAAATACAGTAATGGGCATGATTTAGATCCCACCACTCCTTGTGCTGAACAACTCTCATAGATTTATTACCCAATTCACGGAAGGGCTAAACTGAGATCATTTAATGCCATATGTCAGAGGTTAAAGAGATAGGAATGTTGAAGGAACATCAGGAGAAAGTATAGCATGGAGGTCACATGCATGCAATGACAAATTCCGACATGTAGAAATACGTAAAGACAATGGTAAGGGAATCCTTTTATTACAACATTTCACACAAGGCTGGGCTTTATACTTTCTAAAGCCCAGCTTTGTGTAATAATAATAATAATAATAATACAGTGGACCCCCGAGTTTCGTAAAAACTTCACTCCTAAAGTCTGCTCAAGCACCATTACCGAACGAATTTACTCCCTTAAGGAAAAATGTCACGTAGGTTAGTCTATTTCAGACCCCCAAAAATACACTTCCACAAGCACTTACAATATTATACTTACATAATTGTACGATTTCCGGGGTTTACGAAACTCGGGGGTCCACTGTAGTTTATTTAGACATGATACAATGTTGTTATTTAGACATGATACATAGGTATAAATGAGGTGTACATGCCAAAAGCCCCTAATATGCTGTGCATTGTGGGCATTCTTAATATTAATTAATAGTAGACTAAATGGTAAAAAATTATGGTTGATAATTTACAAAATAGGTATAATTGTGTATGTAAGTTGTAAAATTTGAATATAAGTTGAACATAATAATTTATTAATTGTAGCATTGCAATCAATTGAATGAGATCAAACAATTTAAAACAATTAGTTGCATTGAAATTTCAGTTTATATGGTCATTATATAAGTTACACAGAGTACAAGAGAGTGAATGATTTTTTTGTTAATGTTATAGAAACAGTTAGCTCAATATTCATTACAGTTATAACAGGTTTTTACATTTTAGTGATTAATCAACTTTGTTGGGAATGTTTGATATTGTGCACCTAGGTTTGGGTGAGAAGGTGGTTTTTTAGCAGCGTTTTGAATTGGGGTACAGGCAGGGTTTCTTTGGCAATCACAGGTAATGAATTCCAAATTTTTGGGCCTTTTATATGTATTGAGTTTTTGCATAGTGTTAGATGGACACAGGGAACATCGAGGAGTGATCTGTGTCTAGTGTTATGGTCATGTGTCCTGTTAAAGTTGGTAAGGAGAAGTTTGAGTGGTGGGTAAATATTTGCATAGAGTGTTCTATGTATGTAATAGGCACAGTAAAAAGTATGGATGTCTTTTATGGTGAGTAAGTTTAGATTTTTGAATATTGGTGGAGTATGTTGTCTGGAGTGTGAATTTGTTATCATTCTAACTGCAGCCTTTTGTTGTGTTATTAATGGTCTGAGATGAGTTATTGATGTTGAGCCCCATGCACAGATTCCATAGGTAAGGTAGGGGTAAATGAGTGAGTGATATAGGGTAAGGAGAGCTGGTTGTGGAACATAGTACCGTATCTTGGATAGTATTCCCACGGTCTAATTTGTTGTATATGTGTCTGAAATTTTAGGCCACTGTCAAGATGGATTCCTAAGAATTTTCCCTCTGTGAGTTTTGTGATAGGGGATCCGTTTATCATTATGTTAAGTGGTACATTTGTAGCTCTGTTCCCAAACTGAATGAAATAGGTTTTATCAATATTGAGTAAGTTTGTTAGTCATCATCCAGGTAGATATTTTCTGCAATTCAGTATGTAGTGTCATCTGCAAATAGTATGGGTTTGAGTAGTTGAGATGCATTTGGTAGGTCGTTAATGTAAATGAGAAAGAGAAGTGGGCCAAGAACACTTCCCTGTGGGACACTTACTGTAATAGTTTGTGCGGTAGAGCTAGCTCCATTTGTGTACACATATTGGTTTCTGTTGCTAAGGTATGATTTTAGGTAGTTGAGGGAGTGCCCTCTTATACCATAGTGTGATAATTTTAGGTGTAACAGATCATGGTCAACTGTATCAAAAGCTTTATGTAAATCAATGAAGATTCCCACTGGGATTTCTTTTTTCTCAAGAGCGGTGTAAATTATTTCTAGCATGTGTATAATGGCATCATTTGTATTTTTATTGGGCCTGAATCCAAATTGACAGTGGTTGAGTATGTTGTGGGAGGTGAGGTAGGAATATATCTGTCTATGAATTAATTTTTCAAAGATTTTGGAGAGAAGGGGTAAGTTAGATATCGGCCTGTAGTTATTCAGGTTTGTTTGATCTCCTCCTTTATGTATGGGGGTAACCCTCGCTATTTTGAGTATTGATGGGAAGGTAGAGGATTCACTATCTTCACTATAACACCACTATCTTCACTTTAACACCACTATGTTCACTATATAACACAGCAATGGAAATAAGTCACTCTGACTTTTTTGGGTTATCCTGGGTTCTGTACACATATGCTGCTATGTATGATGTTATCCTGGGTTCTCTACACATATGCTGCTATGTATGATGTTATCCTGGGTTCTCTACACATATGCTGCTATGTATGATGTTATCCTGGGTTCTCTACACATATGCTGCTATGTATGATAATCTATGTAACTGTATTTGTGTATTACCTGGAGAGAATTCCAGGGGTCAACGCCCCTGCGGCCCGGTCTGTGACCTGAATAAACTTACTTACACTATCTTCACTATAACACAGCACTATCTTCACTATAACACAGCACTATCTTCACTATAACACAGCACTATCTTCACTATAACACAGCACTATCTTCACTATAACACAGCACTATCTTCACTATAACACAGCACTATCTTCACTATAACACAGCACTATCTTCACTATAACACAGCACTATCTTCACTATAACACAGCACTATCTTCACTATAACACAGCACTATCTTCACTATAACACAGCACTATCTTCACTATAACACAGCACTATCTTCACTATAACACAGCACTATCTTCACTATAACACAGCACTATCGTCACTATAACAGCACTATCGTCACTATAAAACAGCACTATCGTCACTATAACACAGCACTATCGTCACTATAACACAGCTCTATCGTCACTATAACATAGCACTATCTTCACTATAACATAGCACTATATTCACTATTATAGCACTCCACAGTATCATTATATAAGACTCCACAGTATCATTATATAAGACTCCACAGTATCATTATATAAGACTCCACAGTATCATTATATAAGACTCCACAGTATCATTATATAAGACTCCACAGTATCATTATATAAGACTCCACAGTATCATTATATAAGACTCCACAGTATCATTATATAAGACTCCACAGTATCATTATATAAGACTCCACAGTATCATTATATAAGACTCCACAGTATCATTATATAAGACTCCACAGTATCATTATATAAGACTCCACAGTATCATTATATAAGACTCCACAGTATCATTATATAAGACTCCACAGTATCATTATATAAGACTCCACAGTATCATTATATAAGACTCCACAGTATCATTATATAAGACTCCACAGTATCATTATATAAGACTCCACAGTATCATTATATAAGACTCCACAGTATCATTATATAAGACTCCACAGTATCATTATATAAGACTCCACAGTATCATTATATAAGACTCCACAGTATCATTATATAAGACTCCACAGTATCATTATATAAGACTCCACAGTATCATTATATAAGACTCCACAGTATCATTATATAAGACTCCACAGTATCATTATATAAGACTCCACAGTATCATTATATAAGACTCCACAGTATCATTATATAAGACTCCACAGTATCATTATATAAGACTCCACAGTATCATTATATAAGACTCCACAGTATCATTATATAAGACTCCACAGTATCATTATATAAGACTCCACAGTATCATTATATAAGACTCCACAGTATCATTATATATGACACCACACTATCATTATATATGACACTCACACTATCATTATATAAGACTCCACACTATCATTATATAAGACTCCACAGTATCATAAGACTCCACAGTATCATTATATAAGACATCCCACTATGACTATATTACACCATACAGTATAACTATCACTATATGGTGCCTATGCGAACATTTTTATGGTGTATAAATACATTTAGTTGAGTTTATTAAGTTGTTCCCCGCTGGCCCAGTGGTCTGCGTAACTCTCTACTGACTCAAGCTTCGCGGGTTCGAGCCCCGCTAGTATCCAACTTTATCGGATTACTGAGTGAAGAGAATGGACGTGAAATTTGTTGGATTGTATCACCCTCTCCTGGAGACCACCAGGGGATTGCGTAGACGTGAAGTCGACACCATTCTTCGTAATACACCTCGAGCCTTCGGTAAAGTATGCAAGATGTGTTTCAACGACTAGCAACTACTCTCCGAGCCTCCTATACCCAGAGGTCACGGTCTCATTGTAGGTTTGACTAGTGCACGTCACACCGTGTCTCTGTACTCCTGCCTGGATGGTAACTTACTCTACTATAACCCTGGTGGTTGTTAGGAGGCCGCCCTCCAACTGGTGAAAGAATATTACAATAAGCACCAGCCCTACTTCACAAGATTTAGATCCATTAAATGCATAAGAAACGACGCTGGTACCTGCTCGTACCAGGCACTAGCCTTCATGGATCTAGTAGTGAGCTCCGGGCTCACGGACCCCATGGAGATCGCATACTGGATAGGTATTAGAATGAGATTCTACACGGATATCAAGGCAATCAACATAGTCAAGTCAATGCTAACCGAGTTCAAGAATAACATAGACATTTCCTGCGATTTCCAGAACAGCGTATTGACTGACGACATGAAAAGCCATCTAGCTGAAAAAAGGAAGACAGTTCCCCCTGTCCCCCCTGTAAAGCGACCACTGGACAGTGGGATGTCCCCCGGGCTAAGCCCACAACACAAAAGAGTAAAAGTATGAGTTATTGAGTTGTGTGTGGTAGTGTGAGTGTGTGTTAGTTACCATTTTGTCCTAGGTACATGTCGATTAGACACTAGGCCTGTTGTATGTATGTGTGTGTGTGTGTGTGTAACGAAACACTTCGAAATGTTTCGGCCCCGCCGGGAATTGAACCCGGGCCCTCCGTGCGTGAAGCAAGAGCGCTAGCCACCATGCCATCGGTGTGTAGTGTGAGTGTGTGTGTTAGTTACCATTTTGTCCTAGGCACATGTCGATTAGACACTAGGCCTGTTGTATGTGTGTGTGAGTGTGTAAGGAAACACTTCGAAATGTTTCCGCCCCGTCGGGAATAGAACCCGGTAGTGTGTGTGTGGTAGTGTGGGTGTGTGTGGTAGTGTGGGTGTGTGTGGTAGTGTGGGTGTGTGTGTGGTAGTGTGGGTGTGTGTGTGGTAGTGTGGGTGTGTGTGTGGTAGTGTGGGTGTGTGTGGTAGTGGTGTGGTGTGGTGTGTGGTAGTGTGTGTGTGTAGTGTGGGTGTGGTATGGGGGTGTGTGGTGTGTGTGTGTGTGAGTGAAATGAAGGGATTTAGATTTTTTAGATTTTGCCACCGAAGTGGCTAGTTTATTGTGCCCCCCATATCCATCCTGTGGACGGTAGGGCAAGAGCATATGGATACACAATAGGCCTAGGAACTAGGCCCCAAAAGGGTTAACAATTGTACATTTGGATTTATATCTACAGTTCACTTATCTGTTACAAGCAAATTTAGGAAATTTGCTTAGTATAACTGGTATCTTATTTTCATGAATAAGATATCTTGACATGTCACATAGGTTATTATACTGTCTATCTCTATATTCCTCAATAAGTGGACAATTCAGCACATAGTGTTCAAGACAGTGACCATATGCCTGATCACATAATTTTGCATTTAGTTTGATCATCATCTGTGTGCCTCCCAAACTGTCAGAAGTACTTGTAGCCAAGCCTAAGCCTGGCCACTACAACATCAGTCAGTCCTTGTAGCCAAGCCTAAGCCTGGCCACTACAACATCAGTCAGTACTTGTAGCCAAGCCTAAGCCTGGCCACTACAACATCAGTCAGTCTGTTCACATTGCAAGTTGCTCCATAAACATACTTATCTCATGCTCATGCTTTATCATGAGTACACAGACAATACACGTTCATGGAGATTAGATTTGATTTATATCTACAGTTCACTTATCTGTTACAAGCAAATTTAGGAAATTTGCTTAGTATATCTGGTATCTTATTTTCATTAATAAGATATATTGACATGTCACATAGGTTATTATACTAGGGGACGAGGTTATATTTACTATAAATTCACTAATAGTCCGATTTCAATTTTTTTTTATTTTTAAGAATGTAATCATGAGCCTATTATTAGAAGTTCCATGGAGTTTCTTTAAAAAAACTAGAGAAAACAAATAAAAATAGGGAGTTTTGGTATGACAACTCTGCAGTATCCTTTATGACTGACCGCGGGTTCTATCCCACCCGTGGTATGTTTATTTATGGAAAAGACTATTACAAACTCCGCCCTAATACTTGTAAAACCATGAGTCCTGAACACTGAAGATATCATAGGAACACAGAAGGTAACACTGAAGGGAGAACAGTAACACAACAGGAAACACTGCAAGGTAATGTTGCAACACTGCAGGTGACAATGAAACAAACCACAACACAGCAGACAACATAACATATAAGGCAACACAATAATACAGCAGACAACACAAGAGCAAAACAGGCAACACAACAGATGGCACAAAAACAGAAAATACAACTCAGCAGACAACATAACAACGCAACAAGCAACACAGCAGGAATTACCACAACACAGAAGGAATCACAACACAACAGGAATCACCACAACACAGCAGGAGTCAGCACAACACAGCAGGAATCTCTACAACACAGCAGGAGTCACCACAACACAGCAGGAATAATTACAACAGCAGGAATCACCACAACACAGCAGGAATCTCTACAACACAGCAGGAATCTCTACAACACAGCAGGAATCACCACAACACAGCAGGAATCACTACAACACAGCAGGAATCACCACAAAACAGCAGGAATCTCTACAACACAGCAGGAATCACCACAACACAGCAGGAATCACCACAACACAGCAGGAATCACCACAACACAGCAGGAATCACCACAAAACAGCAGGAATCACCACAACACAGCAGGAATCACAACAGCAGGAATCACAACACAGCAGGAATCATTACAACACAGCAGGAATCACCACAACATAGCAGGAATCACCACAACACAGCAGGAATCACCACAACACAGCAGGAATCACCACAACACAGCAGGAGTCAGCACAACACAGCAGGAATCTCTACAACACAGCAGGAATCACCACAACACAGCAGGAATCACCACAACACAGCAGGAATCACCACAACACAGCAAGAATCACTACAACACAGCAGGAGTCAGCACAACAGCAGGAATCACCACAAGCAGGAATCACCACAACACAGCAGGAATCACCACAAACAGCAGGAATCCCACAGCAGTCCAGGAATCACAACACAGCAGGAATCATTACAACACAGCAGGAATCACTTACAACACAGCTTGAATCACCACAACACAGCAGGAATCACCACAACACAGCAGGAATCACCACAACACAGCAGGAGTCAGCACAACACAGCAGGAGTCAGCACAACACAGCAGGAATCACCACAACACAGCAGGAATAATTACAGCACAGCAGGAATCACCCACACACAGAACAGCAGGAATCTCTACAACACAGCAGGAATCTCTACAACACAGCAGGAATCACCACAACACAGCAGGAATCACCACAACACAGCAGGAATCACCACAACACAGCAGGAATCACCACAACACAGCAGGAATCACCACAACACAGGAATCACCACAACACAGCAGGAGTCAGCACAACACAGCAGGAATCACCACAACACAGCAGAAATAATTACAACACAGCAGAAATAATTACAACACAGCAGAAATAATTACAACACAGCAGAAATAATTACAACACAGCAGGAATCACCACAACACAGCAGGAATCACCACAACACAGCAGGAATCACCACAACACAGCAGGAATCACCACAACACAGCAGGAATCACCACAACACAGCAGGAATCACCACAACACAGCAGGAATCACCACAACACAGCAGGAATCACCACAACACAGCAGGAATCACAACACAACAGGAATCACAACAGCAGGAATCACAACACAGCAGGAATCACCACAACACAGCAGGAATCACCACAACACAGCAGGAATCACCACAACACAGCAGGAATCACCACAACACAGCAGGAATCACCACAAAACAGGAATCACCACAACACAGCAGGAGTCAGCACAACACAGCAGGAATCATTACAGCACAGCAGGAATCACCACAACACAGCAGGAATCTCTACAACACAGCAGGAATCACCACAACACAGCAGGAATCACTACAACACAGCAGGGATCACCACAACACAGCAGGAATCACCACAACACAGCAGGAATCACCACAACACAGCAGGAATCACCACAACACAACAGGAATCACCACAACACAGCAGGAATCACCACAACACAGCAGGAATCACCACAACACAGCAGGAATCACCACAACACAGCAGGCAACAAATCAGACAAAACAATAACACAGCAGTAACACACTAGGAACTAAAACACAGCAGGTAAGTAAGTAAGTAAGTTTATTCAGGTATACACAAATACATTTACATACATTATCATACATAGCAGCATATGTGTAGAGAACCTAGGATAACATAGTAGCCGACAAAACACTGGTAACAAAGTAATTTGTTGTGCATTATAGTGTTGTGTACTGTAATACAATACAATTATTATTATTATTACAATAAAAAAGAAGCGCTAAACCACAGGGTCATACAGCGCAGAATATAATACAATTACTTCTGATTTTTTTTTTTGCATTTAATTTGGTTGGTTAGGTGAGTGGGTAGAGCGTCGGGTTGTAAATTTGAGAGGGCGGTTCGAGCCCCGCCTGAAGCTTTGTTTTTATTAATGGAGAGTTGTTGATTAAAGTTAATATAGAACACTAAGTACGAGAGTGAGAGTCGTAGCTACGAAAGTGAAGAGTCACCATGACTTATTCCTTCTGTGTAAAGTGAACCAATGAACATGGTTACAATATTCTTCATACATAAACACCTCATATATAAATTATTTGCAAATATCATCATTACTATAAAAGCTGTAAATTGACTTCAGAAAATGTATTGAAGATCCGCGCATATTGATGTTTCATTATTGCTGGTTCCAATACGTTTTCTCTAGAATTTATGTTTAGCAGTAATAAAGTAATAAAGGTAGTTTTTATGTATCTGTTTATTTTTCTAGTATAAGTATTCATTGTAATAATTATTGTGAGTAGAAATAAGGTTTATAGAGGCGAGTTGAGCGCCTTTTGTATAAGTTTTGTAAAGAAGTTGTGTTGAAAGTGTGGAGGGAAAGACGAGAAGTATTTTGTAAACAAACCTGGACTGCCGTCTCTTGTCTGCTCTTATAGCTCAGTCTGCTGCTAACAAGTAGTTGTTTTGATATAACCAGAACCAGCCTCCAGCGGCTTATTAACTCTCTAAGTTTATTCAAGTACATTATCATACATGGCCCCGTGGCCTGGCTGGCAAAGCTGTCGCTTCACACATGCAGGGCCCGGGTTCGATTCCCGGAGAAGGTAGACACATTTCCACGCGTTTCCTTACACCTGTAGTCCTGTTCCTGTGGTTTAGCGCTTCTATTTGATTGTAATAATAATAATAATAATGTAGTCCTGTTCACGAAGTAGGTACCTGGGTGTTAGTCAACTGGTGTGGGTGGCATCCTGGGGGACAAGATTGAAGACCACAATGGAAATAAGACAGACAGTCCTCGGTGACGCACTGACTTTCTTGGGTTATCCTGGGTGGCTAACCCTCCGGGGTTAAAAATCCGAACAAAATCTTATTATATCTATCTTATACATTGCAGTGTATGTGTAAAGACCTAGGAAACCCAAAAAAGTCATACAGAGTAACTTATTTCCATTGGAGTCCTTTTATTATTATAGCACAAATAATACCTGTACATTGTATGATTACAGTCAATTGTACAAATAGTGATGATTTAAGGTTTAAATGATTGTTTATGTATGGCCCATGTAACTACCTTATACCAGCCTATTTTAACCTAACTAGTTAAATCCGTTTTCCTTTTAATATTTTACTAGATTTCTGCTAATAGTTATCAGAGATGTGGGGTAAGACTTTCTCTGGTAAATCTTCTCTTAACCTGTGACCTATACCTAACACCCTATACCTAACAACCTATACCTAAGACCTAAACGGATTTGTTGAAAAAATAAGGTATCAGCGACCAGATTCATAAGTGGACGGGGGTTTTAGGTGGCCTTATCAAACACCCAAACAATAACTTAGAGCGGTAATTATATTTTATGTTTTCTCTTATTTTAGAGCGCCTCTCTCTTTCTAGTTTGCATCTTCTCCTCCTTTTCCTTAAGGGAATTTGCCTTGAGCAAACCTCAAGTACCACAGAGTTAATTTGTTCTAGACATAGGTTGGGATCCGTGATGCTTAGGCAATCTTCCCAGTTTATATCATTTAGGACTTGGTTTACTTGGTCCCACCTTATGTTTTTGTTATTGAAGTTGAATTTGGAGAAAGCTCCCTCACGGCTGATCACATTTTGTTGATCTGGGGCTCCCCGCATGCATGTCTGGACCTCTATTATGTTGTGATCTGAGTATATTGTTTTTGATATGATGACATTTCGTATCAGATCATCATTGTTGGTGAAGATGAGGTCCAGCGTATTCTCTAATCTTGTGGGCTCTACTATTTGCTGGTTTAAGGTGAACTTGGTGCAGAGATTTAAAAGTTCATGCATGTGTGAATTTTCATCTGAGCTGCCTCCTGGTGTTATCTCTGCTACCACATTGTTTGCAATGTTCCTCCATTTAGGTGCCTGAGGTTGAAATCCCCAGTAGCAAGATGTTGGGGGCAGGAGCTGGAAGATTTTCCAGACATTGGTCAATTTTCAGAAGCTGTTCCTGGAATTGTTGGGACGTTGCATCCGGGGGCTTGTAGACAACCACGATGACCAGGTTTTGATTCTCGACCTTTATTGCTAATACTTCAACTACATCATTTGAGGCATTTAGTAGTTCTGAACATATAAGTGACTCTGTGATATACAGGCCAACCCCCCCTTTTTGCCTGTTCACTCTGTCACACCTGTATAGGTTGTAGCCCGGGATCCATATTTCATTGTCCAAGTGATATCTAATGTGGGTCTCTGTGAAAGCCGCAAACATAGCATTTGACTCTGTAAGCAGTCCTCGAATGTAAGGTACCTTGTTGTTTGTTGCTGGCTTTAGACCCTGTATATTAGCAAAGATGAATGTAGTTGGATTGGTGGTATGGGGGGGGGGGTCTTTTTTTCCTGGCTCTGTGTGTTTGTAACTTTGAATGCCAACAATTTTCACTGTAATTTGTTTGTGGTATATGTGAAGTTTTTAAGGAATAATATATTTTATGGTATAATCAAGACAATGCCCCTATGCTCCTTGCTGACTGTCATACCACAGCATGTACTAGAAACCAGCATGTTTTGACTGTCTCGATATGTATATAGTTTTTGGACATACCAGTAATGCAAAATGTACTCTGCAAAAAAGAAAAAGTATAATAGTACTTTCATATTACTATGTATGGGTTTAGAGCAGGTCGCTCCTGTCTGTCCCAACTACTGGACCACTACGACAAGGTCCTGGATGCTCTAGAAGACAAACAGAATGCAGATGTTATATACACAGACTTTGCAAAAGCCTTTGATAAGTGTGACCATGGTGTGATAGCACACAAAATGCGTGATAAAGGAATAACAGGAAAAGTGGGTAGATGGATCTATAATTTCCTAACAAGTAGAACACAAAGAGTAGTGGTCAACAGAGTAAAGTCTGAGGCGGCTACGGTGAAAAGCTCTGTTCCACAAGGCACAGTACTCGCTCCCATCCTGTTCCTCATCCTTATATCGGACATTGACAGGAATATCAGCCACAGTGCCGTGTTTTCCTTTGCAGATGACACCCGAATCTGCATGACAGTGTCCACCATTGAAGACACTGCAAGACTCCAAGCAGACATAACCCAAATCTTTAAATGGGCTGCAGAAAACAATATGAAGTTCAATGATGAGAAATTTCAATTACTCCGATATGGAAAACGTGAGGAAATTAAAATCTCATCGGAGAATAAAACAAATTCCAACCACACAATAGAGCGAAAAACTAATGTCAAAGACCTGGGAGTGATCATGACAGAGGATCTCACCTTCAAGGACCATAACACTGTAGCAATCGCATCTGCCAGAAAAATGACAGGATGGATAATGAGATGCCAAGCCCATGTTGACACTTTTCAGGTCGCTTGTTCTATCTAGGCTGGAATATTGCTGCACACTAACTGCACCTTTCAAGGCAGGTGAAATTGCTGAACTAGAAAATGTACAGAGAACCTTCACGGCACGCATAACTGCAATAAACCACCTCAATTACTGGGAACGCTTGAAGTTCCTAAACCTGTACTCCCTGGAACGCAGGCGGGAGAGATACATTATTATATACACTTGGAAAATCCTAGAGGGATTAGTACCAAATTTTCACACGAGTGTCACTCCCTACGAAAGCAAAAGACTCGGCAGACGATGTAACATACCCCCAATGAAGAGCAGGGGTGCCACTAGCACGTTGAGAGACAACACAATAAGTGTCAGGGGCCCAAGACTGTTCAACTGCCTCCCAGCATACATAAGGGGGATTACCAATAGACCCCTGGCTGTCTTCAAGCAGGCACTGGACAGGCACCTAAAGTCGGTGCCTTATCAGCCAGGCTGTGGTTCGTACGTTGGACTGCGTGCGGCCAGCAGTAACAGCCTGGTTGATCAGGCTCTGATCCAACATGAGGCCTTGTCACAGACCGGGCCGCAGGGGCGTTGACCCCTGGAACTCTCTCCAGGTAAACTATGTAGCAGTACATAAACTCAGTTTTATTCATTGCTGACTGCAACTACAAAGTCTTGTATTTTTATGCATTGTCATGGACAAAGAGTCAGGTAAGTCCACACAAAAGAGATACCTTAATCACAAATGAGTAATTGTACAGTATATGCTACAGCCAGTGGAAAATAAATAATTTCACAACAAATTAAATATACTAAAAATAGGATTCCGTGACACTTACAGATCCAGTGTTAGGTACTGAACCCGTGTCGTAACAGTGCTGCACGAATGGATGTGCAAACGTAGGAATGTGCAAAGGTTAGGAATGAGTGAGGGATAGGAATGTGCAAAGGTTAGGAATGAGTGAGGGATAGGAATGTGCAAAGGTTAGGAATGAGTGAGGGATAAGGATGTGTGAAGGTTAGGAATGAGTGAGCGATAGGGATGTGTGAAGGTTAGGAATGAGTGAGGGATAGGAATGTGCAAAGGTTAGGAGTGAGGAATAGGAATGTGCAAAGGTTAGGAATGAGTGAGGGATAGGGATGTGTGAAGGTTAGGAATGAGTGAGGGATGGGAATGTGCAAAGGTTAGGAGTGAGTGAGGGATAGGAATGTGCAAAGGTTAGGAGTGAGTGAGGGATAGGAATGTGCAAAGGTTAGGAATGAGTGAGGGATAGGGATGTGTGAAGGTTAGGAATGAGTGAGGGATAGGGATGTGTGAAGGTTAGGAATGAGTGAGGGATAGGAATGTGCAAAGGTTAGGAGTGAGTGAGGGATAGGAATGTGCAAAGGTTAGGAGTGAGTGAGGGATAGGAATGTGCAAAGGTTAGGAATGAGTGAGGGATAGGAATGTGCAAAGGTTAGGAATGAGTGAGGGATAGGAATGTGCAAAGGTTAGGAATGAGTGAGGGATAGGGATGTGTGAAGGTGGAGGTTAGTGGGGGGGTGCGGGTTAATGCAAGACAAAAATTGTCTGTAAGGATGTAACTACAAAAAATCACTGGTTTATAAAAATAATGATGTACAGTAAATACAAACAGGTACTGTAATTACACAACTCATACATATGATAAGATTCAAATGACCCAAAAAGAGATAATGTTATTTAATGTAAAGTAAATGTCACTATTGGAAATGGTTGAAAGTTGCAGCAGCCTCATGTAAATTATAAAAGTGTGATAAAATACTAACAAAATCATATAAATAACACAAGAGGAAACTGGACCACTTCTTGCAATAACTGCCAGATCAGCCAAGTTATGATGGTCGTGGGATGGCAGACTGTTGGCTGGAACAGCCTGCTTGATCAGGCAGTCAACAAGAAGTCTGGCTTCAGGCTTTGTTCAAGTATCACAATAAAACTTACAGTGGTACCCGGTTCGATGGTCCCAAACTCACCCTTTTATGTAAGTTTATTTTTAAATGCTTTTGTAAGTGTAATTTTGGGGTCTAAAAGGACTAGTCTATTTTACAACATTTCTTAAGGAGATAAATTCGTTTGGTAATGGCACTTGAACAGCATTCTGGAATGAAAAAATATGTAAACCGGTACCACTGTATATATGAAGTCACGAGAGACTTACACTCTTCTTGCAAGCATAAAAATAATTTTCAAATATATTGATGACAAAGTGCAAAAAAAGTTAGATCATAGACATTAGAAAAAATTAGAATGTGATGGTGTAGTACAGTGTCCATTCTCTACTTAAATATAACAAGCTTAGAGATAATAATAATAATAATTTTTATTTCATCGCAATTTTACATAGAGATTTACATAGAAGTGCAAGGAGAGCCACTGACATGCCAGGGCATAACGGGGAGCTTAATCTAAAAACTTGTGGACTATGTACATAATATGATGATATTTCATTTGGCTAATTATAATATGGTGACACTACATTGCAGCAAGTGTTTAGTAGGATGGTAGTTAATAGTAAAAATTGAAATTATTTTTGGGAAAATGACATTGAGTATTTTTTTAAAGTAATTTACAGAATACGTATTTAGTTTATGGTGAGTAGGTGGTAATATTACAATGTTATAATAGTACAAATTGAGATTATCTTATAGGGAAAAAAATACTGAGCATTTTTTAAAGTAATATTATCGTACATACAGTGGTACCTCGACTTACGATATTTTTTCATTCCAGAATGCTGTTCAAGTGCCATTACCAAACGAATTTATCCCCATAAGGAATGATGTAAAATAGACTAGTCCTTTTAGACCCCCAAAATTACACTTACAAAAGCATTTAAAAAAATAAACTTACATAAAAGGGTGAGTTTGGGGACCATCGTAAGTCGAGGTACCACTGTAATTATAATAAAAATGGAATTATCTTACATTAGAAATAACAATGAGTATTTTTTGAGTATGAGTATTTAGGTAAGGGTGAGTAGGTGGTTTTTGAGAAGAGTCTTAAAATGATTCTCAGACAAGGTTATTTTTGTATTTTCTGGTAATGAGTTCCAGAATCTGGGGCCCTTTATGTGCATTGAATTTTTACATAGGTTGCTATGGACGTGGGGTACATCAAAATGTGATCTGTTTCTTGTGTTATGGTCATGGGTCCTATTAAGGTTGGTGAGGAGAATTTTGAGTGGAGGGTTTATATTAGAATGTAGAGTTCTAAGTATGTAGTAAGCACAATTATAAGTGTGAATGTTCTTTATGGTGAGTAGTTTTAGGCTTTTGATTATTATTATTATTATTTATTTTTTATTAACACATCGGCCGATTCCCACCAAGGCAGGGTGGCCCGAAAAAGAAAAACTTTCATCATCATTCATTCCATCACTGTCTTGCCAGAGGGGTGCTTTACACTACAGTTATAAAACTGCAACTTTAACACCCCTCCTTCAGAGTGCAGACACTGTACTTCCCATCTCCAGGACTCAAGTCCGGCCTGCCGGTTTCCCTGAATCCCTTCATAAATGTTACTTTGCTCACACTCCAACAGCACGTCAAGTATTAAAAACCATTTGTCTCCATTCACTCCTATCAAATACGCTCACACATGCTTGCTGGAAGTCCAAGCCCTCGCACACAAAACTTCCTTTACCCCTCCCTCCAACCTTTCCTAGGCCGACCCCTACCCCGCCTTCCCTCCACTACAGATTTATACACTCGAAGTTATTCTGTCTCGTTCCATTCTCTCTACATGTCCGAACCACCTCAACAACCCCTCCTCAGCTCTCTGGATAATAGTTTTGGTAATCCCGCACCTCCTCCTAATTTCCAAACTCCGAATTCTCTGCATTATATTCACACCACACATTGACCTCAGACATGACATCTCAACTGCCTCCAGCCTTCTCCTCATTGCAACATTCATCACCCATGCTTCACACCCATATAAGAGTGTTGGTATAACTATACTCTCATACATTCCCTTCTTTCTTCCATGGACAAAGTTCTTTGTCTCCACAGACTCAAGGCTCCACTCACCCTTTTTCCCTCATCAATTCTATGATTCACCTCATCCTTCATAGACCCATCTGCTGACATGTCACTCCCAAATATCTGAATACATTCACTTCCTCCATATCTCTCTCCTCCAATCTGATATCCAATCTTTCGTCACCTAATCTTTTGTTATCCTCATCACCTTACTCTTTCCTATATTCACTTTCAATTTTCTTCTTTTACACACCCTACCAAATTCATCCACTAACCTCTGCAACTTCTCTTCAGAATCTCCCAAAGCACAGTGTCATCAGCAAAAGCAACTGTGACAACTCCCATTTGTATTTGATTCTTTATCTTTAACCCCACCCTCTTCCAAGACCCTGCATTACTTCTTTACAACCCCATCTATAAATATATTGAACAACCACGGTGACATCACAATCCTTGTCTAAGGCCTACTTTTACTGGAAGTAATCCCCTCCTCCTACACACCTAACTGAGCCTCACTGTCCTCATAAAAACTCTTACTGCTTCAGTAACCTTACTCCTATTCCATACACTGCAACATTTGCCACATTGCCCCCTATCCACTCTATCATATCGCCTTTTCCAAATCCATAAATGCAATAAATAAATACGTAATGCCTTTCACTGTCACACCCCCACACTCCAAACCGTCACTGCTTCCCTGCTTCTTTCTCAATTTTTCCTCAAACTTTTGTTGTTACCTTCCCTGGCCATACATGGAAATACCGCCTCTCCTTTTTCTCTCCATACATTTAAAATTCCTCCAAAATATTCCCAGCCTTTTCTACCCATCAATCCAGCTCCCCATTCTACATAAATTTCCCTACTGTTTCTTAACTCACAAATGTTATTCCTCCCTTGCCTTTCCAAATACCTTTATTTATCTCACTCCAAAATTTTCTCTTGTTTTCTATTAAAATTCTCTTGATTTACAGAGCCTCTCCCATTCTTTCACTCCGAATCTTCTTTTTAAACACTCTCTCACCACTTCTTCAATTCCTTCTTTTACTTTCCATATACTCTTCTCTTCATACACTTCTTTTTGTAAAAACCTCTCATAAGCTACCTTTTTCTCTTTACACACCTTTACTTCCTCATTCCACCATCACTCTCTTCCTCCTGCACCCACCCTTAAGCCACAAACTTCTGCCCCACATTCTAATACTGCATTTTTAAAACTATCCCAACTCTTCAACCCCCACTACTCCTACTTGCACTAGCCCACCTTTCTGCCAATAGTTGTTATATCTCACCCTAACTTCCTCCTCCCTTAGTTTATACACTTACCTCTCTCTTACTTCTGTTGCCATTTTCTTTTGTCCCATCTACCTTTTACTCTAACTGTAGCTATAACCAAATAATGATCTGATATATCGTGCCCTCTATAAACATGTACATCCTGAAGCCTACTCATCAACCTTTTATCCACTAATACATAATCCAACAAACTACTTTCCTTACGTCTATATCATACCTTGTATATTTATTTATCCTCTTTTTCATAAAATATGTATTACTTATTACCAAACCCTTTCTACACATAGCTCAATTAATGGTTCCCATTTACATTTACCCTGGCACCCCAAATTTACCTACTACTCCATCCACAACATTTTTACCCACTTTAGCATTAAGATCCCCAACCACAATTACTCTCTCACTTGGTTCAAAACTCCCACACACTCACTAACATTTCCCAAAATCTCTCTCTCTCCTCTACACTTCTCTCTTCTCCAGGTGCATAAACACTTACTATAACCCACTTTTCACATCCAACCTTTATTTTACTCCACATAATCCTTGAATTTATACATTTATATTCCTTCTTTACCTGCCATAACTGATTGTTCAACATTATTGCCACCCTTCTTTAGCTCTAACTCTATTTGAAACCCTGATCTAATCCCATTTATTTCTCCCCACTGAAACTCTCCTACCCCCTTCAGCTTTGTCTCACTTAAAGCCAGGACATCCAGCTTCTTTTCATTCATAACATCTACAATCATCTCTTTCTTATCATTCGCACAACATCCACGCACATTCAAACATCCCACTTTGACGGTTTTCTTCTTCTTCTTTTTAGTAAGCTATACAGGAAAAGGGGTTACTATTATTATTATTCCCTCATCTATGTTGTTTATGTAAATTGTAAACAACAGGGCGCCCAAAACTGACCCCTGTGGAATACCGCTTGAGACGTGCTCCCATTCTGATTTCTCTCCATTTATGCAAACTCTCTGCTGCCTATTTGTCAACCATGCCTCTACCCAGGAAAAAATTTCACCTCCTATTCCATGTGCCTTAAGTTTCCTCAGTAGCCTCTGATGTGGTACTTTATCGAAAGCCTTACTGAAGTCCACCAATTTATGTACTTAACTCTTAAACTGTAACAGACCAGGAAATAATAAATGCTGGTGGTGTAGTAAAAATTTTGAAAAAAAAAAAAAAATCTAATTAAAAGAGCACATTTTCTAAGAGTAAAATAAGATAAGGAAAAATGTGCTGTCAGCAATATTATTTTGGTGCTGTCGTCAAGATTTTTTTTTTAAAGCAAATAACCATAGTTATTCAATTTTTTGTTGTCAATGTGTAACAATATGTATATAGTACTTGTTTCTTATTATACTATGTGCATTTCAAAAGTTTTAGTACTCCAACATGGAATGTTCAATATAAATTGAACAATTATTTTTCTTACCAGTACATTGCTTTTTTCTTCTAACAATATGTACAAGAAAATCATAGGAAAATATAAATGATTCAGGGTGTGATACCTCTAGACACATGGAAATAAGTCACATTATAATATTACATAATTAAATTTTACCACTCCTTAACCCTTAAACTGTCCACACGTTAATATACGTTCAATCGCGTACTGCTCCGAACGTAGATCATTTTATTTTTCATTCCTTCAAATTTAGTGCGATAGGCCTGAGTCGCCTAGACATGAGAGAATGGGTCTGCGCCCTTAGTGTGCGCAGTATTAAAAAAATCTGGGACCACTTAGTACCTTGTGGGAGCACCAGTTCAATTGAGTGCCAGCTAGAGCAAATAGTGTTTCAAACACCAGGGATTCACTGATGTCACGTCTCATTAACACTTCCCTTATAAGAGGAAAGTAAAAATAGGTTAGATAAATACATTAGTGGCTGTGGGTGGGTGTGAGTTGGACCTGACTAGCTTGTGCTACTAGGTCTAATGTTGTGCTCCTTCCTTCAGAGGATGTGACCTGACTAGATGGGTCATTGTTCTAAGCTGGGGGGGTGACATGGACCTGCCTTGCATGAGCCAGTAGGCTTGCAGTGTTCCTTCTTTTTTATGTTCTTATGTATTCAGCAGGCTGGCTTTGGCTGTCTCTGGCTGTCTCTCTGTCTATATCTCTGTCTATATCTATCTATATCTGTCTATATCTTTTTTTTTTTTTCAACAAGTCGGCCGTCTCCCACCGAGGCAGGGTGACACAAAAAGAAAGAAAATTTCCAAAAAGAAAATACTTTCATCATCATTCAACACTTTCACCACACTCATACATAATCACTGTCTTTGCAGAGGCGCTCAGATACGACAGCTGAGAATAAGTCCCTACCAGCTGTCACTATCCCAGACCCCTCCTTTAAAGTGCAGGCATTGTACTTCCCATTTCCAGGCCTCAAGTTCAACAAAATCAATTAACTGGTTTCCCTGAATCCCTGAATAAGTCCCTCCCAGCTGTCACTATCCCAGACCCCTCCTTTAAAGTGCAGGCATTGTACTTCCCATTTCCAGGCCTCAAGTTCAACAAAATCAATTAACTGGTTTCCCTGAATCCCTTCACAAAAAGTTACCCTGCTCACACTCCAACAGCTCATCAGGTCCCAAAAACCATTCGTCTCCATTCACTCCTATCTAACACGCTCACACATGCTTGCTGGAAGTCCAAGCCCCTCGCCCACAAAACCTCCTTTACCCCCTTCCCTCCAACCTTTTCGAGGAAGACCCCTACCGCGTCTTCCTTCCCCTACAGATTTATACGCTCTCCAAGTCATTCTACTTTGATCCATTCTCTCTAAATGACCAAACCACCTCAACAACCCCTCTTCAGCCCTCTGACAAATACTTTTAGTAACTCCACACCTTCTCCTAATTTCCACACTCCGAATTTTTTGCATAATATTTACACCACACATTGCCCTTAGACAGGACATCTCCACTGCCTCCAGCCACCTCCTCACTGCAGCATTTGCAACCCATGCTTCACACCCATATAAGAGTGTTGGTACCACTATACTTTCGTACATTCCCTTCTTTGCCTCCATGGATAAAGTTTTTTGTCTCCACAGATACCTCAACACACCACTCACCTTTTTTCCTTCATCAATTCTATGGTTAACCTCATCCTTCATAAACCCATCCGCTGACACGTCAACTCCCAAATATCTGAAAACATTTACTTCTTCCATAATTCCTCTCTCCAATGTGATATCCAATTTTTCTTTATTTAAATCGTTTGATACCCTCATCACCTTACTCTTATCTATGTTCACTTTCAACTCTCTACCTTTACACACCCTCCCAAACTCGTCCACTAACCTTTGCAACTTTTCTTTAGAATCTCCCATAAGCACAGTATCATCAGCAAAAAGTAACTGTGTCAACTCCCATTTTGCATTTAATTCCCCATAATTTAATCCCACCCCTCTCCCCAACACCCTAGCATTTACTTCTTTTACAACCCCATCTATAAATATATTAAACAACCATGGTGACATTACACATGGTGACATTACACACCCTAACGTGAGCCTCACTATCCTCATAAAAACTCTTTACAGCCTTCAGTAACTTACTACCTATTCTATATCTATCTGTCCTATATATCTGTCTATCTATATACAGTGGTACCTCGACTTACGATGGTCCCCAAACTCACCCTTTTATGTAAGTTTATTTTTTTAAATGCTTTTGTAAGTGTAATTTTGGGGGTCTAAAAGGACTAGTCTATTTTACATCATTCCTTAAGGGATAAATTCGTTTGGTAATGGCACTTTAACAGTATTCTGGAATGAAAAATATCGTAAGTCGAGGTACCACTGTATATATATATCTGTAATATCTCTCTCTGTCTCTCTCTCACATGTACACAAGTACAGTTATTATACATTGTGTAAATTACCTAGATAACCCAAAATTCCAGGTAAAGTGCTATACACGTACAATGCTTGTAGATATAAGACATAATAAGCATGACTGGCAAGTAATACACATACAGTGGTACCTCGAGTTACGATGGTCCCCAAAATCGCCCTTTATGTAAGTTTATTTTTTAAATGCTTTTGTAAGTATATTTTTGGGGTGTAAAAGGACTAGTCTATTTTACATTATTCCTTATGGGGATAAATTCGTTTGGTAATGGCACTTGAACAGCATTCTCGAACAAAAAAATATCGTAACTCGAGGTTCCACTGTAGTCACTTCTGCATCGTGTATAATACCTGTTGGTTTGAGCCGCACTCTGAGACTGAGACAAGCAGACCGAAAGACACACACAGGCAGACAGAAAGACAGATAAGCAGAGCTAGACAGACAGACACAGACAGATAGACAGTGGAAACAAAGAGAGGTTCCCTGCTCACATTCATCAATGTCATTGGGCTGTCAGTGTTATCTGACACTTGTCATAACACCATTCTTCAAGGAGTTTCATATTATACTCCAGGCACACATAGGCAGGCAGACAGAAAGACAGATAAGCAGAGCTAGACAGATAGACAGACAGATAAGCAGAGCTAGACAGATAGACAGATAGACAGACAGATACAGACAGTGAAAACAAAGCGAGGGTTCCCTGCACACATTCATTCATTCATCCCTTATAAGAAGAAAGTAAAAATAGGTTAGATAAATACATGAGTGGCTGTGGGTGGGTGTGAGTTGTACCTGACTAGCTTGTGCTACTAGGTCTGATGCCATGCTCCTTCCTTCAGAGGATGTGACCTGACTAGGTGGGTCATTGGTCTAATCCAGGGGTGACATGGACCTGCCTTGCATGGGCCAGTAGGCCTGCTGCAGTGTTCCTTCTTTTATGTTATGTATTTGGCAGGCTGGCTTTGTGTCTATATCTCTGTCTATATCTGTCTATCTGTCTATATCTATCTGTCCTATATCTCTATCTATATATATCTGTAATATCTCTCTCGTCTCTCTCACATGTACACATAAGTACAGTTATTATACATAGTGTAAATTACCTAGGATAACCAAAAATCCAGGCAAAGTGCTATACAATGCTTGTAGATATAAGACATAATAAGCACGACTGGCAAGTAATACGCACTGTCATGTCACTTGCATCATGTATAATACCTGTTCGCTTTACGAGCCACACTCTGAGACTGAGACAAGCAGACGGAAAGACAGATAAGCAGAGCTAGACAGACAGACAGACAGACAGACAGACAGACAGACAGATACAGACAGATAGATAGATAGATACAGACAGTGAAAACAAAGCTAGGGTTCCCTGCTATTTCATCAATGTCATTGGACTGTCAGTGTTATCTGACACTTGTCATAACACCATTCTTCAAGGAGTTTCATATTATACTCCAGGCACACATAGGCAGGCAGACAGAAAGACAGATAAGCAGAGCTAGACAGATAGACAGACAAATAGATAGACAGACAGATAGACACATAGACACATATACAGATAGACAGACAGATAGACACATAGACACATAGACAGACACATAGATAGATAGACAGATAGATAGATAGACAGACAGACAGATAGACAGACAGATAGATAGACAGAGACAGTGAAAACAAAGCGAGGGTTGCCTGCACACATTCATTCGTCAATGTCACTGCCTTATCAGTAGTTATCTGACAATTGTCATAACACCATTCTTCAAGGAGTTTCATATATACTCCAGGATGTCTAAAACATTGCTGGGACCTATAAATACTTCGTATATATTTATAGACAATAGTAAATGACCAAGGCAGGTGAAAATGTTCACCTGTTTGTGTGATTGTGACTATTTGAGTACTATTTCAGTACCTAATATTAGTGTTAGAACAAAGATTGGCTATGAAATCACAAGAACTATTATAAATTGTAATTATCAGAACATAAAAATTATATAAATTAAAATAAAAACTAGAAAAAAGTTTATCGGCAATACTTCTGCAAACGGCAGGACTTGATGTTGCTGTCAGGTGAACATCCAGCACCAACTTGTTGGGCTTATATCTCGGTAAGTACTGGCCCTAAAAATTTTTTTTGCCTATCCTGTTTATAAAAAAGCGCTCATTAAAAAAAAAAAGAAAAAAAAAAAAAAAAATTCAAAATATTCGGAGCAGTACGCGAGTGAACGTAGATCTATGTATGGACAGCTTAAAGGTTAACCTTGTCTACTTTTAAGTAGTCTGTAAGCATTACCATTAATTTGCCTGAAATGCTCATGCATGCTAGTGGCTATCTTTGTGCTTAACAATATTTTATTACATGTAAACTACACACTGTATACTATGCAAAGAAATAAAGATTTTGAATGTTGAATTTTTAAATTTTGAATTGTTCAACTTTTCTTAGGTTATCCTGGGTTAAAAAAATATATATATATATGCTGTACTGTACTTTTTGATGTGCGCATAGCATCTGTTCACCTTCAAGACCATTGTAAAATTGTGTGGCTATACACATGCCTAAATAAAAACACATATGCAAAGTGGCATGTCACACATCTTGTTTACATGTCCTGCTGAGTCACTATTATTCAAGATGCACTTTGTAGACCCACCTGGCCTTACATTTTTTTCCCTAGTGTGACAAGGTGGCAGGACAGTCAAGTAGTTGAGCAGCTAGCAACAAATTTGAAGCCTACAAAAATTCACATTGATATATGTATGTCGTGCACAAAATTCTGCATGTGCATGTCATGCACAATTTAAGGGCTAATTTTATTCCATTTGCCCCATTAAGGGCAAATGGAATCAAATGTTGCATTTCCAATATTCCACTCTGTTTAAGATTTCAATCTAGGACCTCTTGCTTGTGAAGTGCTTTGTGATACTCACTGCACAATATGTACAGTATTTTCCTTTTAGAAAACAGATGTTACAAAACAGATGTAATAACTTAAAAAAAAATTTAGTACTGCATATTATTGTAACAATAATTCTTCTTTCAACAAACGAAGCCGTATCCCACCGAGGCAGGAGGCCTCAAGAAAACAAAGTTTCTCTTTAACTTTAGTAATACTACAGGAGAAGGGGTTACTAGCCCCTTTCTCCCGGCATTTTACGACATGCATAGCTTACGGAGGAAGAATTCTGTTGCACTTTCCCATGGAGATGTAACAAAAATTTTATAGCTTAATTAAACCATATCTCTTCATGAATATTTAATCACACATGTGGTGTTTATCTGCAATGAAAGCAAATTTTTAAATTTTTGGTCACACTGCCCAATCTAATACATCCTTAAGGAAATCAATTTCTGCCTGAGCTTAGACGAATAAGGTAGAATGAGGTGTGTAGTAGGTTGGTAGACAGCAACCACCCAGGGAGGTACTACCGTCTTGCCAAATGAGTGTAAACGGAAGCCTGTAATTGTTTTACATGATGGTAGGATTGCTGGTGTCTTTTTTCTGTCTCATAAACATGCAAGATTTCAGGCATGTCTTGTTACTTCTACTTACACTTAGGTCACATTACACATTCATGTACAAGCATATATATACACACCCCTCTGGGTTTTTTCATTTTCTTACTAGTTCTTGTCTTATTTCCTCTTATCTCCATGGGGAAGTGGAACAGAATTCTTCCTCCGTAAGACATGCGTGTCGTAAGAGGCGACTAACATGCTGGGAGCAAGGGGCTAGTAACCCCTTCTCCTGTATATATTACTAAATGTAAAATGGGAAACTTTCTTTTTTCATTTTGGGCCACCCTCTCGGTGGGAAACGGCCGACGTGTTGAAAGAAAAAAAGAAAGAAAGTGCAAGATTTCAGGTACGTCTTGTTACTTCTACTTACACTTAGGTCACACTACACACCCCTCTGGGTTTTCTTTTATTTTCTTACTAGTTCTTGTTCTTGTTTTTTTCCCTCTTATCTCCATGGGGAAGTGGAACAGAATTCTTCCTCTGTAAGCCATGCGTGTCGTAAGGGGCACTAAAATGCCGAGCATTAGAACCCTTTTCTCCTGTATACATTACTAAAGTTAAAAAGAGAATCTTTTGTTTTTCTTTTTGGGCCACCCTGCCTCAGTGGGATACGGCCGGTTTTTTGGGAAAGAAGAAGAAGAGGTGCATCTCTTTCAACACTACAAGAATCAATGGCCTGAAGGTGTTACCTTCCTCTCACTAGCCAATGTGACTCCCTTCATATAAAATTTATATGGGGTGAGGAGTCTGAGGACAGTGTGTTTTTTCATCACATACCCCTCCTTACCCTCTCTGCCTTATTAATCATAAACATTAAATCGCTATACAGGTGGCCCTCCACATTTGCGTTTCCACTTTCGAAGCTTCGAACATTTGCAAATGCCCAGCCGCCATTATCGGCAGTGACGCTGGCAGTAAGAGTTAGAATCCACACACTACACCCCATCATACCATGCAGTTACACCCCATATAATCACCTCCATTCAACTGTCATCAGTAACTGCATGGCTAACTATCATCATCATCATCATCGCCCTTGTCATCATCATCACAAGTCATCAGAGTTCGTCTGCCTAACCTTACGAGTGGTGAGTGTTTTGTTTGTTCATTATTTTTTTTTAAACCATAACATGTATATGCAATATTTTACAATGTTTTCATGTGTTTTATAATTGTTCATGGTTCAACAGGTTAAGGAAGCAGTATTGTTAGGCTAAGTAAATGCTATTGTATTATATTTCCCCACAATACATTTGCGCACTAAACATTCAAATTTTTACATTCGAAGGTTCTTGATCCCTAACCCTCGCGAATGTGGAGGGCCACCTGTATACTGAAGTCTGGACAAATGATATAAGTTAGAAGAATGACAAAGCAAGATGAGAAGTACAGTGGTACCTCGAGTTACATGGTCCCCAAAATCGCCCTTTTATGTAAGTTTATTTTTTAAATGCTTTTTGTAAGTATATTTTTTGGGGGGTAAAAGGACTAGTCTATTTTACATTATTCCTTATGGGGATAATTCGTTTGGTAATGGCACTTGAACAGCATTCTCAACGAAAAAAAACGAACTCAAGGTCCACTGTATTTATATAGCTAGTGTAAAGAAGTCAAACTTACCCTCCTCTATCTTTTGACTGTCTGAATGATTTTCCTTGTGTAGTCAACATAACCCTGGGCCATGGTAAAAAAAGCTGCCCAACTTTTTTGCCCAATCCCTGTCACAACACACACAGCCATAGATTATCATATACATGTAATGTACCATAATAATAAAATAATAATAATAATTTTTTTGAATGTAAAGTTTATACGGGAAAATAGTTAGGTGTACATGCCAAAAGCCCCTTCATATGCAGGATTTCAGGCAAACTTAAAAATTAAATTAAGATTAATAAGGCAAAAAATAAAACATATTAGTCATTAGATGAATACAAGAGAATTGGGTATTCTATTAGGTCAGATATATGGCTTTAATAAGTCTTGTAGAGAAGATACAATTTTTATTATTAACCTTAGGTGGCCACAATGGAGTGATTAACATTTGAG
>WNWK01019345.1:0-38017 GCA_009830355.1 Cherax destructor
AGATGGAACGAGACAGAATGACTTCGGAGTGTACAAATCTGTAGTGGGGAAGGCGGGGTAGGGGTCGGCCTAGGAAAGGTTGGAGGGAGGGGGTAAAGGAGGTTTTGTGTACGAGGG
Source organism: Cherax destructor (assembly GCA_009830355.1). NCBI lineage: Eukaryota > Metazoa > Arthropoda > Malacostraca > Decapoda > Parastacidae > Cherax > Cherax destructor. The sequence goes on from WNWK01019345.1 coordinate 118, forward strand.
GCTTGGACTTCCAGCAAACATGTGTGAGCGTATTTGATAGGAGTGAATGGATACAAATATTTTTTAATACTTGGCGTGCTGTTGGAGTGTGAGCAAAGTAACATTTATGAAGGGATTCAGGGAAACCGGCAGACCGGACTTGAGTCCTGGAGATGGGAAGTACAGTGTCTGCACTCTGAAGGAGTTAATGTTGCAGTTTTATAACTGTAGTGTAAAGCAGCCCTCTGGCAAGACAGTGATGGAGTGAATGATGATGAAAGTTTTTCTTTTTCGGGCCACCGAAAATATGGAGAACTTGCCCATCATTATATGTTTGTTCCCATAGGGTCAGAGACCCTTGGCTCATGGGGAAAGAGTGCATCTAAGTTCCTCAAGGAGCTGGGCAAAAGACTCAACAGGGTAACTAGGGATCCCAGGGCAGCTAGTTTTCTGTTCCAGCGACTCAGCGCTGCTGTTCAGAGGGGTAATGCATGCTGTATTCTGGGCACGCGCCCCAGCTCGGAAGAGCTGGATGAGATTTTCGCATTATAATCAGTGACAAACATGTAACAATATGTACTAGACATGTATCTCTCACCTCGTGTATTGTATATGCCATCTTTATATCAACAGTATCTCTTAAATCTTTTGTACCATATTATGTAATAAAATATACCTATTGGTATATATATATATATATATATATATATATATATATATATATATATATATATAATATATATATATATATATATATATATATGCGTTGTATATTTATTTTAATGTTATGAGTACTAAAAGGCTTTATGAATTTCACTGGAATGAGAAAATACACCGAGTTAGAAGGCGAGCGAGCACAATGAGCTTGGTGAAAGACAAGTCACACATCAGGTCACTGCAAGAGCAGGTCACGCACGAGGTAATTATCGGGATGGGTGTAAGGTGACAAACGTATTATGATAATTATATGAATCATGGACAATAGGCGGTGTGACATGTAGCCTTAATGTCCCTCATGTAGTTGAGAAGCTAAAAATCTTATTAAATTAACGAAGTTGTGTCTCAGCAGTTGCGTGATATACTTTGTGTTCTTTGCTACTTAATAAACCTATTTCAATCTTCATTAGAACCTGGCGATAACCTAAAATATGATATCAACAAATTGAAGATGAAAATATGCGAACAAATCACTTAGAACAATTTATTACGAAAACAAGTCGGTCCTGAGACGCTGTCCACTCAAATATACATGAACCATGAGGAACATTTTAGTTAATGAAGTTTTTAAAACCTGTCGACTACACGAGGGTCATTATAAGCTTGCATGTCACCTATTCACCACCATCAAGAATACTTCAATCCTTAAATTAAGGATTAAAGGAAACTCTTAAAGCACATTCACTCAGAGACATATGCCTCATGAGAAATACATGAGAAACAGGTTTCACATATCCAGATATGTTTAGTGACTAAGGTCCCAGGACCGAATTTTTTCCATACTAGAATGTACCGAGTGTTTACTCACGTGTCTTTTTCACTTAAATCTACGAATTTCTTCGGAAGACCGTGTAGAGACATGCGAATTTAATCTCATCAAAGGAGGTAATTATACTGAGGGTAAACTGTGCATGATATTGATATTAATAACATAAACACATGCATAAAAGACACTTAACAGGGCATTTCACTCTAAGAATAAAGCCCTTCGTACAACGCTTATCAAAGCAAAACATAGTCCCAATAAAGAGCTTTGTTCTTCACTTGTCTTTGTCATTAATGAGGGGCAGTAATCCTTTTAACTTCATTCCCCCAACTTAGTGGTGGTATTTTATTTGTCAGGTGAAATGAGGTTTTTCCTGATTGTGATAATTTGACTGAAACTTATTGCTCTTACCAGTTCATCCCCTAAATTATCATCCTATGAGACATCATGGTAAGTTTTCCGCACTTTGCATGTATACATGTTTCGTGATTTCATTAATATATGCATAGGTAGTAGGTTGGTAGACAGAACCGCCAAGGGAGGTACTACCGTCCTGCCAAGTGAGTGTAAAACGAAAGCCTGTAATTGTTTTACATGATGGTAGGATTGCTGGTGTCTTTTTTCTGTCTCATAAACATGCAAGATTTCAGGTATGTCTTGTTACTTCTACTTACACTTGGGTCACGCTACACATGCATGTGCAAAAATATATATATATATATATATATATATATATATATATATATATATATATATATATATATATATATATACACCCTATGTGTTTTCTTCTATTTTCTTACTAGTTCTTGTTCTTGTTTATTTCCTCTTGTCTCCATGGGGAAGTGGAACAGAATGGGCCACTCTGCCTCGGTGGGATACGGCTGGTTTGTTGATTATATACATATGTATGGGTGTGTGTTTGTGTGTGTGTGTGTGTGTGTGTGTGTGTGTGTGTGTGTGTGTGTGTGTGTGTGTGTGAAACGTTGAAATTAACGAGATAATTACAGGTCTACACTTGATTAGTTAAAGTTAAAGTTTTGTTCTATCAATTACCCGAGAGTCATTAAGGCTGTAGTTTCATCTGTTCACAACTCAAGAATATATTAATTCCTAAATTAGGGATTAAAATAAACTCTGTGTATATACACATGAAGATATACGCCTCTGTGTATATGTCTGTGTATATACACCTTTGTGTATATCGTTGGTATATGACTGGATATATATAAACCTCTGTGTATATAACCAGTGCCCCTCGGTGCACTATGATGCGGGCGTAATACTGCGCACTTCCTGTTAAATATTTGAATGCTCCTATTAGGGAAATTCATGGCGTAATTATTATTGTTAATGTACTCATTATCATTTCTCAATATTATTACTTTCTGTACTTTTATCATTTTTATATTATTATTATTAGTTTAATTATTATTAATTATTATTATTTATTATTATTAAGACGATTTTTCTTATTGTGTGTAACTATATCCAGCGATATTTACGTTTTCAATACTTTTAATGTATTGAATAAGCTGTTAATCAAGCATAATTATGTATAGTATATTTTTTAGCATTTGTTAGTATACATTGAATATATGTATTATTATTATTATTATTATTATTATTATTATTATTATTATTATTATTATTATTATTTGTCACATATGTGAATTAGTGTTAATTCGTGTTTAAAATATCTTATAAAAAAAATTTCTTTGAATACATTAGTAGTTAACGCTGAAAATTACATAGATAACATTCAAGAATTTAACTTAGAAATTCTGAGAAACTATAAATGTTTTTTTAAACATAATTTGCTATAACCTAATAGTTATAACCATAACTATAATTTTAAACGGGTGGACCGATAAGCCAGCGGAAGGTCTCGGTCAGATGGCCAAAAGCTCCAGCTGCGGGTCATCATATGACTATAAGACCCACGTAAGGAAACTCTTGTCCTGTTTCCTGACGAACCTTATCTAACCTAAACTAATATTTTGATATGGTGGAAGTGGCAAGATGGTGTTATCACCCCTGGGGCACGATCTCCCCAGTGGTATGATCACCCCTGGGGCACGATCTCCCCAGTGGTGTGATCACCCCTGGGGCACGATCTCCCCAGTGGTGTGATCACCCCTGGGGCACGATCTCCCCAGTGGTGTGATCACCCCTGGGGCACGATCTCCCCAGTGGTGTGATCACCCCTGGGGCACGATCTCCCCAGTGGTGTGATCTCCCGGAGGTATGATCCTCCCTGCGGCATTATAACATCATGCAACATCGCTTCTCCTTTGGTATATGATTTTTCCTGAAGTATCTTCCCTGAGGCATGCTCTTCCTTGACGAATATAAATACCTATGTTTTTGTTGTCTTAAAATTACATGTTCGGACACTTGTTATAACTGATTACCTGGAGAGAATTCCAGGGGTCAACGCCCCTGCGGCCCGGTCTGTGACCAGGCCTCATGTTGGACATTTGCTATAACTGTGTTCTGCCACTTGCTATAACTGTGTTCTGACACTTGCTATAACTGTGTTCTGACACTTGCTATAACTGTGTTCTGACACTTGCTATAACTGTGTTCTGCCACTTGCTATAACTGTGTTCTGCCACTTGCTATAACTGTGTTCTGACACTTGCTATAACTGTGTTCTGACACTTGCTATAACTGTGTTCTGACACTTGCTATAACTGTGTTCTGACACTTGTTATAACTGTGTTCTGACACTTGCTATAACTGTGTTCTGACACTTGCTATAACTGTGTTCTGACACTTGCTATAACTGTGTTCTGCCACTTGCTATAACTGTGTTCTGCCACTTGCTATAACTGTGTTCTGCCACTTGCTATAACTGTGTTCTGCCACTTGCTATAACTGTGTTCTGCCACTTGCTATAACTGTGTTCTGCCACTTGCTATAACTGTGTTCTGCCACTTGCTATAACTGTGTTCTGCCACTTGCTATAACTGTGTTCTGACACTTGCTATAACTGTGTTCTGACACTTGCTATAACTGTGTTCTGACACTTGCTATAACTGTGTTCTGACACTTGCTATAACTGTGTTCTGACACTTGCTATAACTGTGTTCTGACACTTGCTATAACTGTGTTCTGACACTTGCTATAACTGTGTTCTGACACTTGCTATAACTGTGTTCTGACACTTGCTATAACTGTGTTCTGACACTTGCTATAACTGTGTTCTGACACTTGCTATAACTGTGTTCTGACACTTGCTATAACTGTGTTCTGACACTTGCTATGACTGGCTGTGATCGGACACACGCTACGCCTGTGTCTGGACATGTGCTACGATTGTGTGGTCCAGTGGACTGTTGGTGTACCCACCAGAACCAGCACCCCCCCGACGTAGTAGTTTCCAAGGCAAAAGTAATTAAATATGACTGCGGGGCTTTAGGGAAACTTATTTTTTTTGTTTGTTTAACGAGAACACGAAAGAAAATGTTTGTTGATGTTTTAACGTGTAGGTTTTACTAGTATATTTCAGGGTTTTTTACGTGGAAAACATTACCATTATTAACAATAAATGAATATGGTTATAGTCGGTTTATGTATATTTAAAAAACATTTATACCTAGTAATTAAGAATGGAGCTGTAGCCAGTAAGAATTTTAATAGGTTTAGTATATAATATGTATAATACATGTATATATATATATATATATATATATATATATATATATATATATATATATATATATATATATATATATATGGATGGGGTCCCCTCTAGTGCAAATTGTGGGACCCATAGCCTCGGAGAAGTGGATAAAAGGCTTCAAGGAAGAATATTTGGATTTCTTTCTGAAGCCATTTGAATATTCCACTTCTCCTACCATCCCATCCTATATACACACATACATGCATATAAATGCTTTATTAATAGACAGAATACATTTATAGAAAACACAAACATGAATACAATGGTACAATATGTCAAAGATTATGAATCTCCTCCAGTTCCTCCGAAGCCGGACGCGAGCCAAGTATGCAGCATGCGTTTCCCTCTGGATGGCCACGCTGAGACGCTGGAACATGAACGTGGCTGCCCTTGGGTCCTTGGTGGTGTCGATGAGTCTGGAACCCAGTTCTTTAAGGAAACGTGTTGCATTTTTTCCCCACGCTCCCAAGGTCTCTGATCCCACTGGGACAAATTTATACTGTTGGCTTATGTCCCTGTACTTGCCGATCTTGTACTCCTCTCTGTGGTCAGCAGCTCCTCCCTGTCGCCCAACACTGTGATGGATGTAGGTGTCAGCCAGTGTCGACACGCAGGTATAATCCCATGCTAAGAGCTTGCCATTCTTCCATATATATATATATATATATATATATATATATATATATATATATATATATATATATATATATATATATATATATATATATATATATAAACAGTACCCTTATATATACTAAGCACCAAGAGGTGTATATTTTTCATTGTATATACACTGTGAGCTGACATTAAATTCCCATCTTTCAGGTAAGAGTATTCTTGACAGGTGGTGTACAGATGATATGCAGTCCCACGCATTCAAAATTATTTATTAAACTAATAATAGGCAGAGATACACTGCAGTTATTAAGTATATACAAAGATATATGTGTATCTCTAATACCACTCCCACTAGTGATGTACTGGTGAAATACAGCCTTAATAACCTTCGTGCAGTAGTCTTTCAAGCTAGCAACCCAACCAACTAGTAAGAATACAGATATACTCAGAGAAGTGCCAGCAGGTCTAAAAACCTTTACTCTGAGTAAGGAGTCAGAAATTGCACAAAAAAAAGACGAAAATATATGTTGCAGAACATTAAAACAACGTTTCTCTCAGTGAAGAATTTTATGAAGCTCTGCATATAGAAACAGAGAGACGTAGTGGTAATAGAACCCTCAAGGGAGGTTCCTTGATGGTGGTAATAGGCATTGAATTCAAGGAAATTGGACTTGATGCATTCTTGCTTGGATAGAACCTGAGTGCCTGTTTTCTCCCAAGGGACTGTACATAATAGTTGCAATATTAATAATAATAATAATAAGGTGGCAATAAGAACCTGTTCAGAAATCAGTCTCTCTCTCTCTCTCTCTCTCTCTCTCTCTCTCTCTCTATATATATATATATATATATATATATATATATATATATATATATATATATATATATATATATATGATAAATTAAATGAAGTTTTCTAAGGTTATTTTGGTACAAAATTATTAAATTTTATATTAACATAATGTTGCAGTTTTATAACTGTAGTGTAAAGCACCCTTCTGGCAAGACAGTGATGGAGTGAATGATGATGAAAGTTTTTCTTTTCGGGCCACCCTGCCTTGGTGGGAATCGGCCGATGTGTTAATAAAAAAAAATAAAATTGAAAAAATATATCTTTAAACGTATATGAGAAAATTTTAGAAAGAACTTAATTTTAAATGAGTTCTTGTTACTTGACCAGTTTTACCTATTCGGCACGACATATATATATATATATATATATATATATATATATATATATATATATATATATATATATATATATATATATATATATATATATATATATATATATATATATATATAATCAGTAGTCCGCTAAAGTTGCACTTATCCCGTTGCAACTTAGCATGTGATATTCAACTCCACGAGGTTATTTACTTTTCCAACTCTACAAGGCTATAACTGATCCACAATGTTTTATAAATCGAAGACTCAATGAGAGAAAAGGTTAAAAAAATGTCATATACAATTTTACATTTACTGAACAAACATATACAGGGATCATAACTACCAAATGTTTGATGAATTGAAACAAGAAGTGAGGAATAGTGGTGGTGATCACGCACACGTAAATAACAAGTGATATAGTCGAAGTCGATAGCAATAGTAATAGTTCTTTAGTAAGTCTCATATTGACGTCAGGTGTTCTCTCACGTGGATGAATTACCCAGTGCATGTGTTGGCTAGTATCCAAGCGTAAAAACAACCTCAAACACACACTCACCCAGTAGCGGCCAGTGAGGAGGCGGGGCCAGGAGCTATGAATCGACCCCTGCAACCACAACTAGGTGAGTATACACATACAAACACACACACACACACACCCAATGGCTAAAGCTCTCGCTTCACGCACGGAGGGCCCGGGTTCGATTCCCGGCGGGGCGGAAACATTTCGAAGTGTTTCCTTACACACACATACAACAGGCCTAGTGTCTAATCGACATGTGCCTATGACAAAATGGTAACTAACTAACAATCTTTCTCTCTCTCTCTCTCCCTCTCGCCCTCTCATTTTCAAGCATTATTCCAGTGGCAACCTCACTTTGCCTGTATCCCGTTCTCTTTTTCTGTTTTGAAAGGGTATCTAATATAATGAAGCATTGCTAAGAGAAAGAAAGAAAGCTCTGTGAAGTTTTTCTTAAATTTAATCCAAAAAAGTATCATATTTCAAACAAGAGTTTATAATACTTAACCTATATAAATTTTGTTCTCCTTGGTAATTTACTTATGTTACTAAGCAAGACAGTTTCAATTAAAAAACTGTGCAATTACAGTATACTTACAAATGAAAATTACTATACCATTATTTATTCTTGTATCTGTAAGTGCTAAATCCGACTCTATCTCGCTGAGAATTTATTTTTATCTGTATTTTAGGATTTATGTTATCTTTTTTTGGAAATACATGTGACTTGCAGCCTTAATGACTCTTTTTGTAGTTCATTGAGTTTAATAAACTAGCTATACAAGATTGTATATACACTGAGAAGAGAATATACATCAGCATATATTACCTGAGAATTTATTTTAATCTCTAAATTAGGGCTTAAAATTTCCTTGACTGGTGGTGTTTAGGTGAAATGCAGCTATAGTGACCGTCGTACAGTCTGTAGACTTTTAGCCAAATAAACTATATAATAATGTACATAAAAATATACTCCATAATTTTTTCGAGTGTTTAGCGTTAGTTATATAAAGGTGGGTTTATAAAGACAGGGAAGTTAGACCACGGATGTTTATAAATACGAAGATCTGAGTCAAAATGTATGAGAATTATCTGGGAAAATTTTGTGAATAACATTTTCTACGAAGCTGACATATCTGTTGTTTGAGCTAAATTGGGAATTAGTAGATTGACGACCCTTCAACAGATATATACACAAGCTTCTGATGATATAATACTCATATATATTAAGTCCCAAAAGTGATTATACAAGGTATCTGTGAGGCTGTGTTAATGGAGACAAAGTAATAGTTCACATCCTCCCCATTCAGCAGTAAATCATTAGTTCCTCTTTTAGTGAATAAGGGTAGTGTGTAGTGGGGAGGGGTTAATGTGGCTGTGCCTGGCAGCTTGCCAAAATGAAGCTAAACTCGCCCCTTCCACAATAGCACAAATACATTAAAGCTATCGCATATAGATTGTAAAAAAAACAGGGAAAACAATACGAGTTATTACAACGGAGGGGTTAGGCATTATCTGATCTTCCACACGATGAAAGAAATTCCTTGTGATAACAGTCTTAACAATAAACATTAGTTATTAAACATTAAATAATCAGACAAAAACCAGATATACTGATGTAAATTACACCGACAGCACCGGAAAGTCGACACTCAGTTGACCAAGATCCATCGTTGCCAATATGCTGAATACTGATATTAACCTCCATACACAGACGAAATCCAGGAAATTGCTCAGACAGCTCCTTGAATTTGTTTTCAGTTTAAGCTTTACCTTAATCCTGCAGATTGAGAATCAACTAGCACTGGCATTTGTCAGCTCAACAAGAAACTAGAGTCGCGTGCTTTTACCTCATCCTTCCAATTAATACATACGCGTTTTACAGTGGTCACTCTGACAGCCTTGAGCACAATTATGAATCACTGCCATTAACTCCTTCCATGCAACAGGCCTATGTGCCTTTTTCTGACCAAGTCCAACATGGGATTCTGGATAAGTTGAGAGTTTTTTTAATTGATCCCAAATAAAAAGCAAAATGATATATTTTCTACAATACTGGTAAATATAACGTTCGACTTAAACTGTAGTTACTTGCTAGATGGAATTGAATACCTCGATCTACACGAAATTCGCTATATTGGGAACTCATAACTCTGGTATATAGAGGACCCGGCACCACAAACTGCCCACATCCCAATTAAGTGAATACCAATTTTCCATTATATTTTAAATATCCGTAACTAATTTACGCGACTCATAGCATCGCAATATATATAAAACAGTGATATGAGACACGTACACTGAATACCATGAGGCTCTTACCCATTTCACGGCTTATAATTTGGTAGATTTTTTAAGCACTTTACAGCGCCGTATGACCCTAGTGGGTTTAGTGCAGGGTTTTCATTATAATATAAGCACTTGAGTAAAAATACTTCATTTAGCCAACATTTTATTATTTTATTTTAGTTCATAGATTTAGTCTTCTTGTAATATCTCGTCAAGGGTTCCTTGACGCTGATGAGGAGCTCTTGATCTAGGGAATTGGATCTGTGCTCCAGTTCCCTGAACTGAGCGTGAATACCTTCTATCCCCCCCTCCCCACAGGCTCTGTATAATCCCTCCGGGTTTAGCGCTCCCCCATGATTATAATAATACATAATTACGGTGTTTTTAATTATAAGAACATGGGTGAAAAACTTGTCTCTATTTGTACAATTTGATTTCACTGAAATTAGGTAATTATTTCTATAAATGTCCAATTATGCGATATAAAGGTCAAATTTCATGATCCCCATAATAATTATTACTATGGTATAAACCTTGGTAATTGATACCAACAAACTGGTTTTGAAAGATAGCAAACACTAGGACATATTTATTAGAAAACGTTTCGGTCCTGGGACCTTGATAACTTTTAACACAAAAATTAAAAATGACAGTATACGTAGGCGGAGAAAAGTGTGTGACACATATCACTATTGTATCACGGAACTGAAGAAAATTTTGTGCTATTATCTAGTGTCCGCCTTATTTTTGTTAAAGTTCCTTGCCTGGTTGCATTCAGATGACACGTAGGCTTCAGTCAGCCTCGTGTAGCCTATCTGTTTTAAACTCAGTAAACCAAATCATCCTGATTCGTTCGCCTATTTTATGCGTCGGTAAATTAATCTCTTAATTGGAATTTTATTCAATTTATTAATCCGCGTATTTTATTTCTTCCAAAACACTGTTGTTGTGTGTCGTGTTAGTGACTATTGTTAGAGGGCGAAAGAGGCTGTCAGTTTATGACAAGACGCATAAACCAGCTAAAATCTGCATTAAATCTTCATCATGTAATGATTAACTTCATAAAGTTCCCCATGAGAGGAACTTATTATCCATTTTTTTCAACTTTTAGTTGTTCTCCAATTTACTTTATTCATTTATTTAATAGCGTTTGTATATTTATTTCACCGTTGTTAGTGGAATAATTGTGTAGGGAGTGAGAACAGTTTCCGCTGACCAACCGGACATATCCATGCGAATTACTCACGCCATACCATTTTTTTAATAATTTCCAGTTTTTAGAGCAACTTGAAATTCGCAACTAATATCTTTTCTGTAACTGACATTTTTATTTGTTGAGGATATATATTATATATATATATATATATATATATATATATATATATATATATATATATATATATATATATATATATATACGTATATATATATTTGTGACCACGAACGAGTGGTATTGAATCAATAACAACACTGCGACTAGCCAAGGATTCGAACCCATGTAGTTTTGGCCTTGTCTCTTGGTAAGCGAAAATCACATGACGCCTTAACCCACTGAACTACACAATCCTTACAAGAACCAAGCACCCAGCCAAGCTAGGTGTGTTAGTCGCAGTGTTGTTATTGATTCAATACCACTCGTTCGTGGTCACAATAATATAATATGCTTGTGGAGGCTAGTATACCAAACGGGGATAAGAATGAAATTAGCTTTTAGGCACCCACACCACCGTATGTCCTCGGACCAAGAGTAACACACCTAGCTTGGCTGGGTGCTTGCTTCTTGTAGGATTATGTGGTTCAGTGGGTTAAGGCGTCGTGTGATTTTCGCTCACCACGAGGCACGGCCAAAACTACATGAGTTCGAATCATCGGCTAGTCGCAGTGTTATTGATATATATATATATATATATATATATATATATATATATATATATATATATATATATATATATATATATATATATATATATATATATATATATATATATATGTAATATTTCACGCACTCGTTCGTCGTTAGCAGTTATACAATGTTGCAAGTCTACAAACAGATATGAGGGGAAAATTATCTCTTAAGACAGCCAGCGTCGTGAGTCGACACACACACACACACACAACACACACACACACACACACACACACACATGAATATGAATGGAATGATAACCCACGAAATCGTAATAACATGATTGCAAACAACCCACGGTACCGGTGGTGTTAGAACCCAGCCAGGCTTAAGCACTAGCCTGGAGTTTAACGACTCACTTGCCATGGGTTCTAACCCCATGCGTACCGTGGTTTGAATGAAAGTATGTCTTGAACGTTTAGGGAACACCCAATTGATAAATGTTGATAAAAGAAAATAACTCAGAATAATAACCAGGCACAGTAAAAACAACTTGGAATGTCGTACCGAACTTTATTTATATCAAGAAAAGCTCTGTGTTTAATAAAACAACGAAAAACGACAGAAATAAATGGGACCAAAAGCTAAGGAACAATAATGTAAGAGATGGTAAACATGGAGTCTTTATCCCTGGTAGTATTTGCTGATCTGGTGGTAAAGTAACCAATACGAATGATAATATTCACGGTTACAGATGACTTTCCAGACGAATATTTGAAGTGGAAACGCAGCTGAAGTAGTATAGAAGATCGAATGAATGTGGACAGAAACATCAGCAACGTTTGACGTGAAGGTGTCAGACGGCTTCACTCGCTGTCTCTGATAGACCGTGAGTGAGTGAGTGAGTGAGTGAGTGAGGCACCTTGACAAGAGGTGAACGTAAAAACTGGGCGACAGACAGTTCTATTCAACCAGGAGTAAGCTCGCTTATGAGATGCATTACACATCAGGTAGAGCAGGCAAGTGAGACTGTACTTGATACGTGCACACTCAAGATGACTAATTGACTAGAAAGTTGACTCGTACACTGAGACAAGTAACACGTAATACGTAGAAAATGTTTACAACCAGACTTGTGGCCACGAAGCCTTTCCTTCCTCTTCTGTGTCTAACGGGTTATCCGATCTGTTGCTCAGGGGCTGACGGTGAGAAAGCACTGCAGGTACCATGAAGATACAGCAAATTCTCACACCGTAGTTTAAAGGCCATTTTCAAGAGAACAAAATGTTATTTATAAGTAGAACAACAAAAATAGAAACAGGCAAAAAGCTGTGAAAATTACCAAAATAAATCAGGGAAACAGGAAATCTAATGAAATACAGAAGCTTCCTAGATCCTAAGAAACCTAAGCAACAACCAGGATAGTTCCTGGAGAGACCGACAGGTGGTGCCAGAAGAATATACCTCTAAGCACATGAAAATTATAGTCGTATAGGTATGCTACCTATATGACTATGATTTACACATTCATTCTGAAATTAATATAAACAGGCGAAATATTCTCCTCGCAACACGAACACACACACACACAAACACACATACATCACACACACGCATATACACACATATATACACACATACACACACACGCATACACAACCCTACTGGAGTTCTATGACAGGGTGACAGCAATAAGACAAGAGAGAGAGGGGAGGGTAAATTGCGTTTTCTTGGATTATAAGAAGGCGTCTGACAGTTCCACACAAGAGATTAGTGCAAAAGCCAGAGGACCAGGCAGGGATAACAGGGAAGGCACTGCAATGGATCAGGGAATATCTGTCAGGAAGACATCAGCGAGTCATGGTACGTGACGAGATGTCATAGTGGGCGACTGTGACGAGCGGGGTTCCACATGGGTCAGTTCTAGGACTGGTGCTGTTTCTAATATATGTGAATGACATGACGAAAGGAATAGACTCAGAAGTGTCCCTGTTTCCAGATGATGTGAAGTTGATGAGAAGAATTCAGTCGGACGAGGACCAGGAAGAACCACAAAGGGATATGGTCCAGAAATTGGTTCCTGAAGTTCAACCCCACCAAGTGCAAAATCATGAAGATTGGGGAAGGGCAAAGAGGACCAAAGACGGAGTACAGTCTAGGGGGCCAGAGACTACAAACTTCACTCAAGAAAAAAAATCTTGGGGTGAGTATAACACCGGGCACATCTTCTGAGGCGCACATCAACCAAATAACTGCTGCAACATACGGGCGCTTAGCAAATCTAAGACTGGCATTCCGACATCTTAATAAGGAATCGTTCAGGACCCTGTACCCCGTGTACGTTAGGCACATATTGGAGTATGCAGCACCAGTTTGGAACCCACACCTAGCCAATCACGTAAGGAAATTAGAGAAAGTGCAAAGGTTCGCAACAAGACTAGTCCCAGAGCTATGGGAAATGTCCTACGAAGAAAGGTAAAGGGAAATCGGTCTAACCACACTGAAGGACAGGAGGGTTAGGGAAGACATGATAACGACATAAAATACTGAGAGGAATTGACAAGGTGGACAAAGATAGGATGTTCCAGAGATGGGACAAAGAAACAAGGGGTCACAATTGGAAGTTGAAGACTCAGATGAGTAAAAGAGATGTTAAGAAGTATTTCTTTAGTCATAGAGTTGTCAGGAAGTGAAATAGTCTGGAAAGTAACGTAGTGGAGGCAGGAACCATACATAGTTTTAAGACGATGTTTGATGAAGCTCATGGAGCAGGAAGAGAGTGACCTAGCAGCTATCAGAGAAGAGGAAGGACCAGGAGCTATGTACTCACCTATTTGTGGTTGCAGGGGTCGAACCATAGCTCCTGGACGTTTCTCTTCACTGATCGCTAGTAGGTCCTCTCTCTCCCTGCTCCATGAGCTTTATCATACCTCCTAAAACTATGTATGGTTTCTGCCTCCACTATATCCCTTGCCAGACTATTCCACTTATCGACAGCTCAATGACTAAAGAAATACTTCCTAATATCTCTCTGAGTCTTCAACTTCTAATTGTGACCCCTTGTTTCTGTGTCCCATCTCTGGATCATCCTGTCTCTGTCCACCTTGTCAATTCCTCCCAGTATTTTGTATGTCGTTATCATGTCTCCCTTAACCCTCCTGTCCTCCAGTGTCGTCAGGCTGATTTTCCTTAACCTTTCTTCGTAGGACATTCCCCTTAGCTCTGAAACTAGCCTTGTTGCAAACCTTTGCACTTTCTCTTATTTCTTGACGTGCTTGACCAGGTGTGGGTTCCAAACTTGTGCTGTATATTCCAGTGTGAGCCTGACGTTCACAGTGTACAGTCTTGAACGATTTCTTACTGAGGAATCGGAACGCTATTCTCAGGTTTGCCAGCCGCCCATATGCTGCAGCAGTTATCTGGTTGATGTGCGCTTCAGGTGATGTGCTCGGTATTATACTCACCCCAAGATCCTTTTCCTTGAGTGAGGTTTGCAGTCTTTGGCCACCTAGCCTATACTCTGTCTGCGGTCTTCTTTGCCCTTCCTCGATCTTCATGACTTTGCATTTGGCGGGGTTAAATTCGAGGAGCCAGTTGCTGGACCAAGCTTCCAGCCTGTCCAGGTCTCTTTGTAGTCCTGCCTGGTCTTCATCTGATTTAATTCTCCTCATTAACTTATCATCTACGTACAGGGACATTTCTGAGTCTATCCCTTCCGTCACGTCATTCACATATACCAAAAATAGCACTGGTCCTAGATCTGACCCCTATGGAACCCCGCTCGTCACGTACCATGACTCGTTGTTGTCTCCCTGTCAGGTATTCTCTGATCCATTGCAGTGCCTTGCCTGTTATACGTGCCTGATCCTCTAGCTTTTGCACTAATCTCTTGTGAGGAACTATGTCGAAGGCCTTCTTGCAGTCCATGAAAATGCAATCTACCCACCCCTCTCTCTCGTGTCTTACTTCCGTTTCCGTGTCATAAAACTCCAGTAGGTTTGTGACACAGGTTTTGCCTTCCGTTAATCCGTGCTGGTTATCGAAAAAGCTTGTTCCGTTCTAGGTGCTCCACCATTTTCTTCCTGATAATATTCTCCATGACTGCATACTATACACGTCAGTGACACTGATCAATAGTTTAGTGCCTCGTTTCTCTCTCCATTCTTAAAAATGAGGACTATGTTTGACGTCTTCCATACCTCAGGCAGTTGCCCAGTGTCAATGGATTTGTTGAAAATTGTGGTTAGTGGCACACACAGCGTCTCTGCTGTGTATGTGTGTTTGTGTGTGTGTTTGTGTTTGTGTGTGGGTGTGTGAGCGAGAGTGCAGTATATGTGAGATTAAAGTGTGTTGGAATGTCTCACTTAGTTGCCACTATAAACACTCTTTGGTTTCAGTTTACTCTAAGCATGTCTCCCTTTAAAGTTTCATATCATCACAAGATGAGCGAAGAAATTAAGCTTATGCGGTCTACATTATAACTAGAATGCTTAAATTATTCTCTTTCGGTAGTAACAAGAATTAGAATAACAGCAAAATCCCCCAAAGCCAGCAGTAGCAATAGCAATAACAAAATCCCCACCAATAACTAAATTTATTTACACACTACAACGGATAATGTATACGTAAGTTATTTCGGTTGTAGCTGGCTTTTCATTGGTAGTAGTATGCTGGTTGGATAAATTATAGTTAAAGTACAAGTACTACTGCTGCTACATGTGACTCATAATAGTTGATAATAAATATAATTATAATAAAATTGACAATGATAATAGCTGCGATAATAATCATGGCAAATAAAACAATGTTAATAATAAAGGTAATACAATAGATTCAACACTAACAATACAGCAGTACAGTAAGATGAGACATATACGAAAGTGAATATTTTTTTCTCAATAAAGAAAAAGATTTGATAAATAGAAACTAGAGTATAAACGAGGTAAATTATGACACTGAGGGAGCTTCATTAAAAACAAGAGCCTTGTCATTGTATAACCTTACGCGTGAGGGAATCCTTATGACAGCGGGTTCTAATTTCACCACTAGAGTGTTAGATCCTCCGCGTTCTGCTGTTGGAATGGACCCTTGATCAGGATCAGCTAAAGTGACATTTTAACTGACATTTGAACAATAGCTCAAACCGAGAAGGGGAGATACGATGAGGAAGCTGAGAGAGACAGAGGATAGATTAATCATAGACCAAGAGAATTATGAATCTCGAATGCGTGTCCTTTTCGGTTGAGGAGTGTGACGCAGAATAAATATTATGCGACAAGGTGATTATTGTTGATAATTATACATAAAAAACGAAAGGTGTTAGAAAATTTAAAGCATTAATTTTACACAGGAGACAGAAAAATTATATAGCGTATCCAGATGCGCCATGACAGCCTAAGTATTATTGAATTCATTAATATACACTCAGAGAGTATATATATACTAACACAGCGAGCCTATATTCACTAACGCAGCTAGTATATATTCACTAACACAGCGAGTATATATTCACTAACACAGCGAGTGTAGACATAAATACACAGCGAGTGGAAAGGTGAACAGGTAAGAGAAGAGCTGGATGGATTGTTCCTCTCTACCCCTCAACACCTCCCCTATGGAAGGGGAGAGTGAATGAACCTACACACCCCTCCCCATACCTCAGCTAGAGGGGAAGCACCGATCAACCCCTAATCCCCTAGGGAGTATATACTCTTCCTTCCCTCTCTCTCCCCTTCCTCTTCCCCCTCCATCCTTTCCCCCTCCCCCTAGGTTGAAAAGTCAGGAGGCATAATTCATTTGCATTTACATTCGCATTTAATAAACATTACTAATGTACAGTTATAAATATGAAAGCCTGTTTGGGAAAATTTTTTCAGCTCTATGACATATCTTCATAAATTAATGGGAATTCCTTGCAAATGTAGCGACGGATGAGGTGTGATGCATCATTATACATCATGACACTGGCAGGGTATTTATTTTCTGATTTATTATTATTAGTAGTAGTAGTAGTAGTAGTAGTAGTAGAATTGGAGGTGGTGGTCCTGTCAGCATAACTATCTTTTCTCTCCTCTTACGTTCAGCTACACTAGTTTACCTACCGTGGTACAGGTATACCTACCCTGGCGCTGGTATACGCTTAGTAGCCCATGGTATGCCTTCCCTCACACTGGTATACCTTCAATAACACTGGCATGCCCCTTTGAACAACTGCATACCTTTAGTGATACTGACATTGGACTTCCTTCAACGAAAAGCGTATACCTTCAATAACGCTTGTATTTCTTCATCAACATGCCATATATTCGCTTTGTGATACTGCCAATACCTTCATTGACAGTTAAATTTTCAGTGGCAGTAGTATATCCTGAGCTGCCCCTGGGGAATCTTCAGTGGCACTGGAATACCGTAGAACTCGTTTTAAAAGGAAAATACTTTTTTTTTTTCATTCGCACGTAAGTAGGGAAATTTCATACAGAGCTTCAGCATTAGGTACGACAGTCTCAAAGCGGCCTGAAGTCAGTTTAAGAGGAGGATTCAGGAGCCTGAACTCATCCTCATTCCCGCAAACCCAATTCAATGAGCACAAATCGATGAACCCAAATCAGCAAGTACAAATATATCATCAGTATTAATCTGTGAGTACCAATATACGAGTACAGATTTGTGAGCGCAAATAATAGAATACAACACTGTGAGTACAATTCAGTGAGCACATTACTGATTACAAATCTGAGACAGAATGAATGAGCATAAATCAGTGAGCATATGTTAGGATGATTAATTAGCACAGTTCAGTGAGTACACATCTCCAGGTATATATCAATGAGTACAAATCAGTTAACATAAGTCTTTGGGCAAAAACATGAGTAAAAAATCATCGAAAATAAATATGAGTTGAAATCTGTGAGTACAAATCTATGAACACGAGTCAGAGTTTAATTATGTGAGTACAAAAATGTGAGTACGAACAGGGAAGTACACAAACTGCATCCAATGTACATAAATTGCTTCCAAATGTAATATTTCTGCTCTCTTATCCAGTGTAATATTTTTGCACTTTTATCCAGTGTAATATTTTTGCACTTTTATCCAATGTAATATTTCTACACTCATCTAAGGAAGTAATAAAATTGTTGTGAAAAAAACAACTAGCTAGTCTAGGCAGACTAACCTTACCACTACCACCACCATAATGACCACTACCATTACCACCACCACTATCACCATACCAATTCCATTACTACTACAACCACTACCACAATCACAACACCTACCACTACTACCACCACCACCACCACCACCACCACCACCACCACCACTTCCAATACTACCACTACCACCATCTGGTCACAGACCGGGCCACGGGGGCGTTGACCCTCGAAACCCTATCCAGGTATACCAGCACCACCACCACGGCCACCACCACCACGATCACCACCGTCGCCGCCTCCACCACTGCCACCACAGCCGCTCCCTCCGCCACAGCCGCAACCATCGCCGCCACCGCCACCACCACGATCACCACACCACCCCCATCCCTACTCCCACCAGGACCGCAGCCACCGCCACCACCACCGTCACCACCACCACCACCGTCACCACCACCACCACCACCGTTCCCACCACCGTCCCCACCACCACCACCACCGTCCCCACCCCCACCACCACCGTCACCACCACCACCACCACCACCACCGTCACCACCACCACCACCACCGTCCCCGTCCCCACCACCACCACCACCACCGTCACCACCACCACCGTCACCACCACCACCGTCACCACCACCACCACCACCACCGTCACCACCACCGTCACCACCACCACCACCACCACCACCACCGTCACCACCACCACCGTCACCACCACCACCACCACCACCACCACCACCACCGTCCCCGTCCCCACCACCACCACCACCACCGTCCCCACCACCACCACCACCACCGTCACCACCACCGTCCACCACCACCACCACCACCACCGTCCCCACCACCACCACCACCACCGTCACCACCACCGTCACCACCACCACCACCACCACGAGAGATAATCGGATGAAGCCAAGTGATTAGCTTCAAAACATTCCGCGGATGTGTGCCAAAATACCTTCTTTGTCAACCTCACCTCCGTTGCTGAAATAATCAAATACTGGTATACAAGAGAACTTTTTATTTGCATATTTCATCTTTTCAGACAGGTTTGGAGAGGCTGCAAAACCTAACAAGGTAGAATAGAATACATTCCATTCTCTCCACCTTTACAGAAGGGATTGTTTGAATATAGAACAGTATACAGACTAAATCTCGATTAGTTCAATATCGTCTGTGGAGCGTTATTATAATGGGTTTTTCGTAAATATAGTGTAAATATACTCATTTTTACACTATAAATACTATATATATTTATATATACCATATACATTTATATTTACATAGACCGGGCAGCAGGGGCGTTGACCCCCGAAACCCTCTGCAAGCATACCCATATCCACGTATACCTCTAGTACAATATATGGAGTCCCTTAGCCTCGGAGAAGAAATTGAAACGCCTTCTGGGAAGGGTCTATAGACCTCAGAATCCACGTAACCACTAGTCTTTTCCTACTACCCCATATATATATATATATATATATATATATATATATATATATATATATATATGCAAGACAAGCCACGGGTGGGGGTGTAAATCTTTAGTTCAAGTACTTTCACACTTATCAGTGCGTCATCAGGAGCTATGCAATGTTGCAAGGCAGCAAGTGAAGGAGGGGAAGTTTTCTCAGAGTAGCGCAGTGCGGATCTGTCACCTGCCGCAGCTTCTCTCAGAATGTGGGCCAACGGTCGGTGCCAACCCCTCAGCACCACCATCCCCCTCCTCCCCATATGGGGTAGGAGATTTAATTGAAACCTTTACCACACTAAGCAAATCTGACACACTCAGACACGATGAACGTTTTGAATAGCAAACTTTTACAATGGTACTAGACGGTATACAAATTAGCAACAATTAAAAATTTCAAGATAGCGTTTCGCATGTACTTAGTATTCGGGAAGTCTGAACTCGATGAAGCCTGCTGCGCAGGTGAAAAGTTGCCTTACAGTTTCCATTTATTTCTAGTGTGTGACTATCAACCACAAAGTTTTAAGTCATCGGTATGAAACTCCAACTTATTCTACTTGGAGTTTGGTTTTGCAAGAAGACATAGAACACCTAAACAACTTAGTCATTTAAGAACTAGTTGGATAAATAGTTTTAATGTAGTTTTAATGTAGTGAAGGAGACGCGTTGTAGAAGTAATCTTTATTCGGACAACGTTTCGCTCTGTGTAGGACTTTAAACATATGACTTGATGAATCTCCACACAGAGGGGGAAAGTTTTCCCAGTAAGACCTTGTTCTGCACCGTGTTTTTTTCGTCTTGACTCTTGCCGGTAGTATCCTATTTGGATCTAACCTTTAATGTAGTGGTTGACTGAACATTGTTGTGGCTGGTTGTACCTACTAGTTGTTTACGTTAGTTCACAACGTTAGGAGTATTGGAACTACTGTTTGTTGTAGTGGTTTATTAGATACAGAGCTGTGCCCACTATAACCTTCACGTTAGTTTAGGAACTTTTTCAAAGACAACTGCCTGACAAATCATCCATTATATAGAGTTAGTGGTAAGAGTATTTGGAGTGGTAGTAGTAGGTAATAGTAACAGCTGGAGTAGTAGTAGTAGTAATAGTAATTTCTGAAATTCCAGTACTTTTTGTCGGAGTCATGCAGTACCTGGTTGTTTTATAAGCCATATTCAGTAACAGGGTAAATATCACTCAAACAAAGAAAAAAATAAATTCAGACATAACTTGCGATTTATACATACAATGTCTTCTTTCACTAAGCCACTGTGTACAGTATTTACAATGTACAGAAGCCTCAGTACAAGAGAAATTAATGATAAACAGTGAAAACGTATATCGCGGAGAACCAGAGGTCACCATGGGATGTAAGCCAGCTGGCAGCTTGAGAGAGTCTTGGTTGGAACGATTACCACAGATTAGGTAATCGAGTCAGCCTCAGAGTCCTCTCCCCAAACATGTCAGAACGCCACAGCACGCCTAGCAGTCACCAGACAATCTAGGGTTGCATGCCACTACTAGTTGACTCCGGCTTTCCTTGCTTACAGCTGGGAAAAGATGCAGTTCGTCTGTGCTCACTAAATAAATATATAACGTTCATAGAGTAGTAATAGTAAGAACACTAGAAACCGTTGTTTTGTTTGTTTAGTAAGTCTTTCTTCTCTATAATTCTACTTGCAACTGTACGTTTTTAATGTTGTTTCTCACTTTTTAATGCATCATTCTTATTACACTTATTTTTTCAAGTCGACAGTGTGGTAGGAGGAATTGGAGGGCAGGAGAAGAGCCATCTACGGTACTATAGTAACCTCACCTACCGTACAATTGTAGAGGCAGCCAGACTGTACACAATCTCTCTCAGCAGACAACCTAACAGCTTCTTCCATACTCTTCTTGTACTTCATGTAAGAGGCAATATAGACGCCCATCACTTTGTACCTTCTCATAAAGTGCTTGAGTCTGTCCAGGCTAGCATATATTCTAAGATGAATACCCTTATATAATAACTTAAAACTAAACGAACAAAACAGTCTCCTGAAGTCGATATTCATGAAAGTACTCCATATACTCTATGTACTCCAAATGCTTCGTATATTCCATATTCTACGTGTACTCCATATGCTCCACTTAGTTCACATTCGCAATGTACTTTTTGAATATGTGCATACTGTACAAGAGTATTTTTTTTTTATTTTAAATTTCAAATAGCATTTTAGAGTACTCTCTCACAAAACAAACGACTCTTAATGTGTGTTGCATTTTGCAGCTGTTAGTTAAATCCAAATGGAAGTTTTTTTTATCTGGCTCGCAAATATTCAGACTTCGTAAAAATCGTAACTTATTTACATTTAATGCAAGGTTATAACAGTAAGAGGGGGTGAAGGAAGGAGAGAGTGTGAGAGTGTGAGTGTGTGAGAGAGTGAGAGTGTGAGTGTGTGTGTGTGTATGTGTATGTATGGGTAGGTGAATAGAAACAATTTTTGAGACTTGCGTTTGTTTAGTGTACACTATTTGCTCTGAATTTAAATAAAAAGTATAAAGTTTTGATTCCTTTCCACTGCTCCAACAATGTTGTCTCTAGTGAGGTGGGTTATCTGGTACTATAGAGTAATTTCATATATTTGCCCAGTGACATGACTGGCAACAGAGGGAGCTGGGTCCACTCTGGACATGACTGGAAACAGTGGGGACGTAAACTACCCTTGACATGACAGGTAAAAGTTGGAACTGCACTCACCCTGGACATGACTGGTAAAAGAGGGAATTGAACCCACCCTAGACATGACTGGTAACAGGGAACTGACCCTAATCTGAACATGACTGGTAACAGAGATGATTGACCCTACCCTAGACATGACTGGTAACAGAACTGAACCCACACTGGACATAATTGGTAACAAAGAGAACAGAAACCGCCCTGAACATAAATGGGAACAGAGGAGGGTCAGCTCACATTTAAACAAACATTTTGTTAAAACCAACCATTGAATTAGGCTCAGTATATTAATTTATTTATCAAATTTTTGTTCACAAGTCAATTAGGGTAGGCACTCGGCAAAATAGGGACAGTTATTTAACTGCAACCATAAATATTATTTTGGTACCTGTGTACTTTCCTGACACTACTCAGTTACGTGTTCATGGGAATCAAAATGCAGCTCTTGGCCTCCACTTCTAAACTATATAATTGATCACATTGGGAAGGCGATCCGGCAACATGGGTTTAGTTTCAGAATAGTTGAGATATTTGTGTGATGTCTTCCATTACTTCGTCTCATTGGGAACTTCCATACACCTCTCTCTTATACTCTCAAGCTCTTTTATCACCTTGACTCATTCCCTAACGTACTTACCCTCACATGGTTGTGGGGTCGAGTCTTGGCTCCAGACTCAGCCTCTTAGCTTGCAAACGACACACTTCCCGGCTTCGTTGGCTCTGTTATACTTAATCTTCTAACATTGTATAGAATTTGTTTCCGCTATTTCATCAAGATCGCTTCAGTTAACAACTACAAGTAGACGATAAAAATATTTTTAGATATACTCTGTGTCCTCCGTAGCCAGTAGTCTGCGTGTCTTGCACGTCGAAATCAAGTTCTTCTCGAGTCTCCTCTCCAATGTTGTTTGGATTAGTTTCTTTAGTCTTTCATCGTAGGTCACTCCTCTTAGCTTCATAGTGAATAACTAGGTTTTACAGTATCAGTACATTTTTTTTTTCAGATGAAGATTAAATAATGATGCTGAGTATTCTATGATACATCTTATATATTCCATACCAAGGGCCTTGAGAGGCTGCTTAATAAAGCACCGGGATACGGTTTGAAGGTTTGTCCGACGCCCATACTCCTCCCTGGTTACTCAGACGAAATGCGCCTTCAGTGTTGTGCTCATCACTAAGCTTCTTCAGAGAAGGTGCCTTCACACTGGTGAAAGTCTCTTAATTCCAGGAATTAAAGCTACCCCTTTCCTTCCTTTAATAAAACCTGATTCCCTCCCGCTGGATGATTATGGGGAGAATAATAATTTTTCCAACGTCCTCTTTCTTGTCTAAGTTTTTTTTTATACCTCTGCTCTTCTTACCTTTCACTCTGTGCTATATTTTGTCCTCGAATCTTACCATGCTTTTCCAGTTATGTCCCCTTGTTTATATCCTCACCTTTACTCGTTCTGTTCCAGTTGGCCCAATCAAGTTCTCCGAGTATTTTTTACATTATTGCCATGATCTTTCTCTTCAGCCCATCACACACACACACACACACACACACCACATACACACCCACACACACACACACACACACACACACACACCACACATACCACACACACCACACACACACCAAACACACACACACACCACACACACACCAAACACACACACACACATACACACACACACATACACGCGCACACACACAGTAAGCATTGTATTCCTTTGAGCCATTTCTTTAATGGGCTCATGTTTTGTGTCCAATTCCTTGGCAAACCCTTGAAGGAAGTGCCTTGCGACGCTCTAAATGAAAACTTATAACAAAGTGCTGCAACAAGCAATGTAAATTAAATCTCAGTGAGGAAAAACTCTGACAACACTTCACGTTGACTCACATCTTTTAGAGAATATCATCCTGATTATTATTATTATTATTATTATTATTATTATTATTATTATTATTATTATTATTATTATATTATTATTATTATTATGATTATTATTATTATTATTATTATGATTATTATTATTATTATTATTATGATTATTATTATTATTATTATTATTATTGTTGTTTTTTCTTTTATTTTTGCTGGTTTAGACATTATTATTTTTATTGTAGGTTTTTGCTATTATTATTATTTTCATTGGTCACAGAGCATCAGCGGACGAGGAATTAATTCGGGTTTATCGATTAGAAACGGAACTTTAAGTAATTTTCATTCCTTGGATGAAGGAATGAAAATTACTCGTTGAAGTATGCCAGACTTATATATATATATATTTTTTTTTTATTAACACATCGGCCGATTCCCACCAAGGCAGGGTGGCCCGAAAAAGAAAAACTTTCATCATCATTCACTCCATCACTGTCTTGCCAGAAGGGTGCTTTACACTACAGTTATAAAACTGCAACATTAACACCCCTCCTTCAGAGTGCCGGCACTGTACTTCCCATCTCCAGAACTCAAGTCCGGCCTGCCGGTTTCCCTGAATCCCTTCATAAATGTTACTTTGCTCACACTCCAACAGCACGTCAAGTATTAAAAACCATATGCCTCCATTCACTCCTATCAAATACGCTCACACATGCTTGCTGGAAGTCCAAGCCCCTCGCACACAAAACTTCCTTTACCCCCTCCCTCCAACCTTTCCTAGGCCGACCCCTACCCGCCTTCCCTCCACTACAGATTTATACACTCTCGAAGTCACTCTGTCTCGTTCCATTCTCTCTACATGTCCAAACCACCTCAACAACCCCTCCTCAGCTCTCTGGACAATCGTTTTGGTAATCCCGCACCTCCTCCTAATTTCCAAACTCCTAATTCTCTGCATTATATTCACACCACACATTGACCTCAGACATGACATCTCCACTGCCTCCAGCCTTCTCCTCGTTGCAACATTCATCACCCATGCTTCACACCCATATAAGAGCGTTGTTATAACTATACTCTCATACATTCCCTCTTTACTTCCATGGACAAGGTTCTTTGTCTCCACAGACTCCGAAGTGCTCCACTCACCCTTTTCCCTCATCAATTCTATGATTCACCTCATCCTTCATAGATCCATCCGCCGACATGTCCACTCCCAAATATCTGAATACATTCACCTCCTCCATACTCTCTCCCTCCAATCTGATATCCAATCTTTCGTCACCTATTCTTTTTGTTATCCTCATCACCTTACTCTTTCCTATATTCACTTTCAATTTTCTTCTTTTACACACCCTACCAAATTCATCCACCAACCTCTGCAGCTTCTCTTCAGAATCTCCCAAAAGCACAGTGTCATCAGCAAAAAGCAACTGTGACAACTCCCACTTTGTATTTGCTTCTTTATCTTTTAGCCCAACACCTCTTGCCAAGACCCTCCCATTCACTTCTCTTACAACCCCATCTATAAATATATTGAACAACCACGGTGACATCACACATCCTTGTCTAAGGCCCACTTTTACTGGGAAATAGTCCCTTCCCTCCTACACACTCTAACCTGAGCCTCACTATCCTCATAAAAACTCTTCACTGCTTTCAGTAACCTTCCTCCTATTCCATACACCTGCAACATCTGCCACATTGCCCCCTATCTACCCTATCATACGCCTTTTCCAAATCCATAAATGCCACAAAAACATCTTTACCCTTATCCAAATACTGTTCACCTATATGTTTCACTGTAAACACTTGGTCTACACACCCCTACCTTTCCTAAAGCCCCCTTGTTCATCTGCTATCCTGCTTTCTGTTTTACTCTTAATTCTTTCAATAATAACTCTACCATACACTTTACCTGGTACACTCAACAGACTTATTCCCCTATAATTTTTGCACTCTCTTTTGTCCCCTTTGCCTTTATACAAAGGAACAATACACGCTCTCTGCCAATCCCTAGGTACCTTACCCTCTTCCATACATTTATTAAATAATAGCACCAACCACTCCAAAATTATATCCCCACCTGCTTTTAACATTTCTATCTTTATCCCATCAATCCCAGCTGCCTTACCCCTTTCATTCTACCCACTGCCTCACGAACTTCCCCTACACCCACAACTGGCTCTTCCACACTCCTACAAGATGTTATTCCTCCTTGCCCTACACACGAAATCACAGCTTCCTGTCTTCATCAACATTTAACAAATCCTCAAAATATTCTCTCCATCTTCCCGATACCTCTAACTCTCCATTTAATAACTCTCCTCTCCTATTTTTAACTGTCAAATCCATTTGTTCTCTAGGCTTCCTCAACTTATTAATCTCATTCCAAAACTTTTCTTATTTTCAACAAAATTTGCTGATAACATCTCACCCACTCTCTCATCTGCTCTCTTTTACATTGCTTCACCACTCTTTTAACCTCTCTTTTTTTCTCCATATACTCTTCCCTCCTTGCATCACTTCTACTTTGTAAAAACCTCTCATATGCTAACTTTTTCTCCTTACTACTCTCTTTACATCATCATTCCACCAATCGCTCCTCTTCCCTCCCGCACCCACTCGCCTGTAACCACAAACTTCTGCTGAACACTCTAACACTACATTTTTAAATCTACCCCATACATTTTCGACCCCATTGCCTACACTCTCACTAGCCCATCTATCCTCCAATAGTTGTTTATATCTTACCCTAACTGCCTCCTCTTTTAGTTTATAAACCTTCACCTCTCTTTTACTTACTGATTCTATTTTCCTTGTATCCCATCTACCTTTTACTCCCACTGTAGCTATAACTAAAAAGTGATCTGATATATCTGTGGCCCCTCTATAAACATGTACATCCTGAAGTCTACTCAACAGTCTTTTATCTACCAATACATAGTCCAACAAACTACTGTCATTACGCCCTACATCATATCTTGTATACTTATTTATCCTCTTTTTCTTAAAATATGTATTACCTATAACTAAACCCCTTTCTATACAAAGTTCAATCAAAGGGCTCCCATTATCATTTACACCTGGCACCCCAAACTTACCTACTACACCCTCTCTGCATGTTTCTCCCACTTTAGCATTTAGGTCCCTACCACAATTACTCTCTCATTTGGTTCAAAAGTTCCTATACATTCGCTTAACATCTCCCAAAATCTCTCTCTCTCTTCTACACTCCTCTCTTCTCCAGGTGCATACACGCTTATTATGACCCACTTTTCGCATCCGACCCTTATTTTAATCCACATAATCCTTGAATTTACACATTTATATTCCCTCTTTTCCTTCCATAACTGATCCTTCAACATTATTGCTACCCCTTCCTTAGCTCTAACTCTCTCAGATACTCCTGACTTAATCCCATTTATTTCTCCCCACTGAAACTCGCCTACCCCCTTCAGCTTTGTTTCGCTTAGGGCCAGGACATCCAACTTCTTTTCATTCATAACATCGGCAATCATCTCTTTCTTATCATCCGCACTACATCCACGCACATTCAGACAACCCAGTTTTATAAAGTTTTTCTTCTTCTCGTTTTTAGTAGATTTGTACAGGAGAAGGGGTTACTAGCCCATTGCTCCCGGCATCTTAGTCGCCTCATACGACACGCATGGCTTACGGAGGAAAGATTCTTTTCCACTTCCCCATAGACAATAGAGAAAATAAAAAGAACAAGAGCTATTAAGAAAAAGAAGAAAAACCTAGATGTGTGTATGTATATATATGCATGTGTATGCCAGTGTAGTGTGACCTAAAGTGTAAGTAGAAGTAGCTAGATATACCTGTTATCCATATATATATATATATATATATATATATATATATATATATATATATATATATATATATATATATATATATATATTAAGGAATTCGCAAGAGCAGGCGAAATATTCACAAACACTGATCTCTGGCCGACGGAGACTCAACCTACGAACCTCATGACAAGGTACGCAGTGCTTTGCCGACCGTACCACACTGGTCCAATACCTTGGCATCCAGCTTTCGCTAGACGTTATTCCAAGGCAGCCAGCTTTCAGGCAGATGGCTTACAGCTTTTCATCTCATCCCTGCATGCATCGACACAACTAGAGATTTTTACAATGCTAGGAATTCGCAGGAGCAGGTGGTACGGTCGGCAAAGCACTGCGTACCTTGTCATGAGGTTCGTAGGTTCGAGTCTCCGTCGGCCAGAGATCAGTGTTTGTGAATATTTCGTCTGCTCTTGCGAATTCCTAGCATTGTAAAAATCTCTAGTTGTGTCGATGCATGCAGGGGATGAGATGAAAAGCTGTAAGCCACCTGCCTGAAAGCTGGCTGCCTTGGAATAACGTCTAGCGAAAGCTGGATGCCAAGGCATTGGACCAGTGTGGTACGGTCGGCAAAGCACTGCGTACCTTGTCATGAGGTTCGTAGGTTCGAGTCTCCGTCGGCCAGAGATCAGTGTTTATATATATATATATATATATATATATATATATATATATATATATATATATATATATATATATATATATATATATATATATATATATATATTATATATATATATATATAAAAGATCACAGTAAACAGGTGATATCAAAATATGCAAGACAACCACTATAAAAAATAGAAGAATTCCAAGCGCTTTCGTGACTACTCACATTATCAAGGAACTATAAAAGGAAACATGACAAGAAGGCTTATAAAGGGGCAGAATACACCTCACAGTCACATCACACTAACAAAGACAACACCTCACAGTAGCGTAACATCGCACGACTCTGTGAAGAGGAACATAAGAAAGGACCTGAAACTCTTCCCAAGAATTAAGATTAGTCCAATTTATCATTAAATTCTTCCCAAATTTTATTAATTATAAATGAATCCAATTTATATAAACCAAAAGAAATATTCATATTATTTTCAAAACTGCTTTTAATGAAACATGATTCTATTATATTCCTCTCAACCATGGACTTGCTTGATACAACCTTCTCAGCATTTTGAAAATCGATTGGATGGGTAAAGTCTCTCACATGAATAAATAGAGCATTAGAATCTTGTCCAGTTCTAATGCTATATTTATGTTGTTTTAATCTTAGTTCAAGACTTTTACCAGTTTGACCATAATAAACTTTATCGCAAATTTTACAGGGAATCTTATAGACACATCCGTCAGCATTTTGGGGGGAATTTTTTATCAAAAGTCTTTTTACTGTATCAAGATTTTTAAATACAACTTTGATATTAAAATTCTTAAGAAAGGAAGGCATATCAACCAAGTTTTCATGGTAAGGGAGAACCAACATATTTTTGGTTGAATAAGGTTGGTTCTCCCTTTTTGGATTGTGAAAAGTATTTCTAGCTATTTTAAAAGATTTATCAGTTATGTTTCTTGGATATTTTAAATCATTAGCTATTTCATAAATTTTAGAGATTTCTTCATCTATGAACTCTGGACTACAAATACGTAAAGCTCTCAAAAACATAGAAGAGAAAACCGACACTTTAACTCTATCTTGATGTGAAGAGTAATAGTGTACATAGGAACAATTATTTGTAGGTTTTCTGTAAATTTTAAATTTAAAGTCAATGTTACCCTTAATAATAAAAACATCTAGGAAGGGCAATGAGTTATTTACTTCAAATTCAACAGTAAAATTTATAGAATGAGCTAAGCTATTTAATTTAACAAGGAAATGGTTTATGTCTACATTCTTAGGCATAAGGCACAAAATATCATCAACATATCTATACCACTTAGCTCTATTGGGAAGGATTGTGTTAAGCAATCTTGTTTCGAAAAATTCCATATATAAATTACTAAGAACAGGTGAAAGAGGATTTCCCATTGCCATACCAAACTTTTCACAATCCAAAAAGGGACAATTAACCTTATTCAACCAAAAATATGTTGGTTCTCCCTTACCATGAAAACTTGGTTGATATGCCTTCCTTTCTTAAGAATTATAATATCAAAGTTGTATTTAAAAATCTTGATAGAGTAAAAAGACTTTTGATAAAAAATTCCCCCCAAAATGCTGACGGATGTGTCTATAAGATTCCCTGTAAAATTTGCGATAAAGTTTATTATGGTCAAACTGGTAAAAGTCTTGAA
Organism: Cherax destructor; assembly: GCA_009830355.1. Taxonomy (NCBI): domain Eukaryota; kingdom Metazoa; phylum Arthropoda; class Malacostraca; order Decapoda; family Parastacidae; genus Cherax; species Cherax destructor. The sequence continues at coordinate 31,081 of WNWK01019345.1, forward strand.
CTAAGATTAAAACAACATAAATATAGCATTAGAACTGGACAAGATTCTAATGCTCTATTTATTCATGTGAGAGACTTTAACCATCAAATTGATTTTCAAAATGCTGAGAATGTTGTATCAAGCAAGTCCATGGTTGAGAGGAATATAATAGAATCATGTTTCATTAAAAGCAGTTTTGAAAATAATATGAATATTTCTTTTGGTTTATATAAATTGGATTCATTTATAATTAATAAAATTTGGGAAGAATTTAATGATAAATTGGACTAATCTTAATTCTTGGGAAGAGTTTCAGGTCCTTTCTTATGTTCCTCTTCACAGAGTCGTGCGATGTTACACTACTGTGAGTGTTGTCTTTGTTAGTGTGATGTGACTGTGAGGTGTATTCTGCCCCTTTATAAGCCTTCTTGTCATGTTTCCTTTTATAGTTCCTTGATAATGTGAGTAGTCACGAAAGCGCTTGGAATTATTTTTATAGTGGTGGTCTTGCATATATATATATATATATATATATATATATATATATATATATATATATATATATATATATATATATATATATATATATATATGTCGTGCCGAATAGGTAAAATTGGTCAATTAGCAAGAACTCATTTAAAATTAAGTCTTTTATAAACTTTTCTCAAATATGTTTAAATATATATGTAAAAATTAATAATTTTGTGCCAAAAGAACCTTAGAAAACTTACATAACTTTATTTTAACAAGCGTAATTTAATTTAGCCTGATCCGACTAAATATATTTTAGATAATCATACAGTAATTTAATAATGAACAAAGACTATGAAATATATTTTTTTTCGTTAGGTTCAGAATGATTTTTTGCAAAATTACTGCATACACAAATATACGTTAGCCTTATTCGGCAAGAAGAGCGTTGGTATTTAAGCCAAAATCGCAAGTTTACCTATTCAGCACAACATACATACATACATACATACATACATACATATATATATATATATATATATATATATATATATATTGTGTGTGGGTGTGGGTGTTAATGTATTTTCACTCACGTGTTTCATGATTGATAGTCAAAAAACAAAATATGTATATTGCTGTTAAATTAAAATTGTGAAATTTTAATCGGGATAAAACGAAATTTATTTATGTCTGTGTATCTGTATAACACTATAATGTGTGAATGCACAAGTGTGCTCTGATTTTTTGTGTGTGGTTATTTCCATATATATATATGTGTGTGTGTGTGTGTGTATGTTCTTTCAGTAAAGAAAACACGTAATAATAATAATATATTCAAGGCAACACTAAACCCGTAACGGTCATTTTAGTGCAAGGAGTGGTGGATACTCGATCCTCCGACCGTGGAATCTCACTGAGTTGTGACTGTCTCTAACATATAAAATGTGCTCTTTTGCCTCTTCCTATTCTTCTGAAGATGTGTGTCAGCCCATGAAAGCGCTCATGTGTTTTCAATTTGCTCTGTGGTATATATATATCAATAACAACACTGCGACTAGCCAAGGATTTGAACCCATGTTGTTTTGGCCCGCCTCATGGTGAGCGAAAACCACATGACGCTCTAACCCACAGGACCACCAAATCCTACAAGAATCACGTACCCAGCAGAGCTAATTGTTTTACCGTGATCCGAGGACATACGTTGGTGTGGGTGCCTCTGAGCTAATTTCATTCTCCTCCCCGTTTGGTGTACTATCCTCAACAAGCAGTATTTTATATTATTGTACTTACGAACGAGTGGTATTGATCAGTAACAACACTGCAACTAGCCAAGGATTCGAACTTGTGCTGTTTCAGCCAGGCTCATGGTGAGCGAAGACTCACGACGCTCTAACCCACTGGACCATCCAATCCTACAAAGATCACGCACCCAGCAGAGCTAGGTGTTGTACTGTAATCCGAACACGGCAGTTTTGAATCACGTCTGCCCGTGTGGGCCTACATATTCTCATCTCACCGACATCTTCTGATTTAATTTTGCGCCCTTTATGAGGAATGCAAGTCTATATCGCGAAGGAAACGATACGATGACTGTAACAGTTCAACACAGATATGGTTATAATAGTAACCTTAATTTTTAATTGGGTGGAGCGATAAACCAGTGGAAGGCCTCGGTCAGATGACCAAAAGCTGCCGCGTCAGGCAACAATTGTCCTGTTTCCTGACAAGTAGAAATGACCCAAAATGGATGAATAATAGGCTCAAATATCTTTTAGGGCAGAAGAAAGGAATTTATAGGCGCATAAAAAGAGGTGAGGGTCATCTTATAAATCAGTATACTGACATTAAGAGGGACGTTAAAAAGGGAATAAGAAAATCTAAACGGGACTATGAAATTAAAGTTGCTAGGGATTCAAAAACTAACCCAAAAAGGTTTTTCCAGGTTTATAGAACAAAAGTTAGGGATAAGATAGGTCCCCTTAAAAATAACTTTGGGCATCTTACTGACAAGGAGAATGATATGTGCTCTATTTTTAATAATTATTTTCTCTCGGTTTTCACACAGGAAGACATTAATAATATCCCAGTAATTAATTTTTACAGAGGCCCAGAAGAAGATAAATTATGTAATATCACAGTCACTAGCGAAATGATTATGAAACAGCTGGACCGACTGAAACAAAATAAATCGCCGGGTCCTGATGAGCTTTTGCAAGGGTTCTTAAGGAATGCAAAATGGAACTCTCTGAACCAATATCTAACATTTTTAATTTATCTCTTCAAACAGGTGTAGTGTCTGATATGTGGAAGATGGCTAATGTAATTCCTATTTTTAAAGCAGGGGACAAGTCACTACCGTCAAACTACCGCCCAATAAGCCTGACCTCAATTGTAGGCAAATTACTAGAGTCAATTATAGCTGATATTATTAGAAGCCATCTAGATAACCATAATTTGATTAATGATACCCAGCATGGATTCACGAGGGCCGTTCCTGCCTATCTAATTTATTAACCTTCTTCAGTAAAGCTTTTGAGGCTGTTGATCACGATAAAGAATTCAATATTGTTTATTTAGACTTTAGTAAGGCTTTTGATAGAGTACCGCACCAGAGACTGTTAAAGAAAGTGGCAGCTCATGGCATTGGGGAAAAGTGCTGTCATGGATCGAGTCATGGCTCACCAATAGTAAGCAAGAGTGTGCATAAATGGGGTTAAATCCGAATGGGGACTTGTAACAAGTGGTGTTCCACAGGGATCAGTCTTAGGCCCATTGTTATTTATAAATATATCAATGACCTTGATGAGGGAATTACTAGTGATATGAGCAAATTCGCCGACGACACGAAGATAGGTAGGATAATTGATTCAAACATAGATGTCATAGAACTTCAGGAAGATTTAGACAAACTTAATTCGTGGTCAGAAAAGTGGCAGATGCAGTTCAATGTAGATAAATGCAAGGTTCTGAAGCTCGGGAGTGTCCATAACCCAAGCACTTATAAGTTAAATAACGTAGAACTTAGCCATACAGATTGCGAGAAGGACTTGGGGTGATGGTAAGCAGCAACCTTAAACCAAGACAGCAATGCCTAAGCGTACGTAATAAGGCAAATAGATTACTGGGATTTATATCAAGAAGTGTTAGCAACAGAAGTCCAGAGGTTATATTACAGCTTTATACATCATTAGTAAGGCCTCACCTAGATTACGCAGCTCAGTTCTGGTCTCCATATTACAGAATGGACATAAATTCGTTAGAAAACATTCAGCGTAGAATGACTAAATTAATACATAGCATTAGAAATCTTCCTTACGAAGAAAGATTGAAGACCCTAAAATTTACATTCACTTGTAAGACGTAGAATGAGGGAGACATGATCGAGGTATACAAGTGGAAAATGGGTATTAACAAAGGGGATATAAATAAGGTCTTGAGGATATCTCTCCAAGAGAGAACCCGCAATAATGGATTCAAGTTAGATAAGTTTAGATTTAGAAAGGATATAGGAAAGTATTGGTTTGGAAATAGGGTAGTTGATGAGTGGAACAGTCTGCCTAGTAGGGTTATTGAAGCTAGGACCTTGGGTAGTTTCAAATTTAGGTTGGATAAATTCATGAGTGAGAGGGTTGGATTTGAGTGGGACTCCTGCATGAGTGGGTAGAATTGTCAAAGCTTATTTCTTGGGTAGCTTTGAAAATTGGGTTGAGCAAATATTCTGTTAGTGGGATGGATTGTGAAGGACCTGCCTAGTATGGGCCAACAGGCCTGCTGCAGTGTTCCTCCTTTCTTATGTTCTTATGTTCTTATGTGTCGTGGGTGCAGGATGGATTCTGGGTGGTGGTGGTTTTGATGGGGACCTGCCTTGTATGGGCCAGTGGGCCTTCTGCAGTGTTCCTCCATTCTTATGTTCTTATGTTCTTATGAGTTAATAGAATCTTCAAAGCTTATTTCTTGGGTAGAATTGAAAATTAGGTTGGGCAATTATTCTGTTAGTGGGATGGATTGTGAAGGACCTGCCTAGTATGGGCCAACAGGCCTGCTGCGCATGAGTGGGTAGAATTGTCAAAGCTTATTTCTTGGGTAGCATTGAAAATTGGGTTGAGCAAATATTCTGTTAGTGGGACGGATTGTGAAGGACCTGCCTAGTATGGGCCAACAGGCCTGCTGCAGTGTTCCTCCTTTCTTATGTTCTTATAATGGATTCAAGTTAGATAAGTTTAGATTTAGAAAGGATATAGGAAAGTATTGGTTTGGAAATAGGGTAGTTGATGAGTGGAACAGTCTGCCTAGTAGGGTTATTGAAGCTAGGACCTTGGGTAGTTTCAAATTTAGGTTGGATAAATTCATGAGTGAGAGGGGTTGGATTTGAGTGGGACTCGCGCATGAGTGGGTAGAATTGTCAAAGCTTATTTCTTGGGTAGCATTGAAAATTGGGTTGAGCAAATATTCTGTTAGTGGGACGGATTGTGAAGGACCTGCCTAGTATGGGCCAACAGGCCTGCTGCAGTGTTCTCCTTTTTTATGTTCTTATGTTCTTAATAGTTGAAGTAACTAAGCTAAATTACTCTTCAAGCGGAAGAAGAGGGTAGGTAACCCCTCCCACTAAACACGTCCCAAAGGGGCATACAAGGAGCACACAAAGGAGCATACAAAGGAACGTAAGGAGACGGGACAGAAACATTGCTGCTATGCTCTTACTAACCCATGTTAGATGAGATAGCAGATGTCAGTAAGAAGAAATGAAATAAAACTGGAACGATGATGAAAATACAGAAGACAAGTGAAGAGAAAAGGTGAAACAAGATGAAGTGTTGCCGCGAAGGTTCTTCACGAACCCTTGCAAAGAACATAAGAATAGATAAACTTTTCTTCTGAATATCACAATAACACTTTTAAAGGCATCAATGAATATTTCTCCCAGGCTTTATTTAACACTCTGAATGACCTCTTTAATGACCTATCATTCAGTTTCTCATTCCTTCTTTCATTCATAACATTAGCAATAAGCCTCTTCTTGCAACATCTGTACTACCATTGCACATTCAAACAAACCAAATACAAATTTGTATCCATCAATTTAGTTACTACAAACAAGGAGTAATCTCTTCCTTGTCTAGACAGTATTCAATACTTTTAATTCGATATCCTTCTAAAGAAGGTATTTTGTCGTTGCTGAAGAACATAAGAACATAAGAAAGGAGGAACACTGCAGCAGGCCTGTTGGCCCATACTAGGCAGGTCCTTCACAATCCATCCCACTAACAGAATAATGTCAACCTAATTTTCAATTCTACCAAAAATACTTTGAAGATTCTATTAACTCAGTGAGAGTCCCACCAAATCCAACCCCTCACTCATGAGTTATCCAACCTAAATTTGAAACTACCAAGGTCATAGCTTCAATGACCCTACTAGGCAGACTGTCCACTCATCAACTACTTTTCCAAACCAATATTTTCCTATATCTTTCTAAATCTAAACTTATCAATTTGAATCCATTATTGCGGGTTTCTCTTGGAGAGATATCCTCAAGACCTTATTTAAATCCCCCTATTAATACCCATCTTCCACTTATACCTCGATCATGTTCCTCATTCTTCGTCTTCATGAATGTAATTTAGGGTCTTCAATCTTTTCATACGGAAGATTTCTATGCTATGAATTAACTTTGTCATTCGTCCTGAATGTTCTAACGAATTTATCCATTCTGTGGAGACAGAACTGAGCTGCATAATCTAGGTGAGGCCTTACTAATGATGTATAAGGCCTCACCTAGATTATGCAGCTCAGTTCTGTCTCCATTTTACAGAATGGATATAAATTCGTTGAAAACATTCAGCGACGATGACAAAGTTAATTCATAGCATTAGAAATCTTCCGTATGAAGAAAGATTGAAGACCTAAATTACATTCACTTGTAAGACGAAGAATGAGGGAGACATGATCGAGGTATATAAGTGGAAGATGGGTATTAATAAGGGGATATAAATAAGGTCTTCAGGATATCTCTCCAACAGAGTACCCGCAATAATGGATTCAAATTGGATAAGTTTAGATTTAGAAAGGATATAGGAAAATATTGGTTTGGAAATAGGTAGTTGATGAGTGGAACAGTCTGCCTAGTAGGGTCATTGAAGCTAGGACCTTGGGTAGTTTCAAATTTAGGTTGGATAAATTCATGAGTGAGAGGGGTTGGATTTGAGTGGGACTGCACTTGAGTTAATAGAATCTTCAAAGCTTATTTCTTGGGTAGAATTGAAAATTAGGTTAGGCAATTATTCTGTTAGTGGGATGGATTGTGAAGGACCTGCTGCAGTGTTCCTCCTTTCTTATGTTCTTATGTAATATAACCGCTGGACTTTTGTTGCTTACACTTCTTGATATAAATCCCAGTAATCTATTTGCTTTATTTCTTACGCTTAGGCATTGCTGACTTGGTTTGAGGTTGCTGCGCACCATAACCCCAGATCCTTTTCGCATTCTG
>WNWK01019346.1:0-38015 GCA_009830355.1 Cherax destructor
AGGATCTTCTTGCAGTTTTTGGATAAAACACGGAGTTCCATGAGTCTGGGCCTGGAGCGGAGTGCATGGGCATTCATTTATTGCCTTTTCAAAGTCATTTGGCGTAGTGATGATGTCGAAAGGCATGCGTCTGTCAAGTTCTGTGGCACTCTCGTAAAAAAAAATCTTTTGGGTTTTTTCGATTTTCAGTCTGGTTAGTGGCTCGAAAGACTGAGTCATACTGGGATTTAAGTAACTCACTCTTTTCCCTTGCTGTCATCTGTGTAGGACCCATCCGGTTTAAGTGGGGGTCAATACTGGTTGTTTTTCCCTTCGACTTTGATTTTGCATGGGGAAAAAAAATACAAGGTTTCTTTCAATTTCATTTATGGCTCTTAGTTTTTCCCTGTGTCTCTTGATTCCTATAAGATTGTTTTTAGTTTTAATTGATGTTTGCTATTTCTCTGACTAGTGTCTCCTACGTATTTCAGAATATTGGCCTCCTTGTCCCTCCGTTATTCTGTGCCTTCGCCTGTATAGGGAGCGCCTCTCTTTTCTTTTTGCATCTTCCCCCCTTTTTCCTTTAAAGGGGAATTTCCCCGGAAAACCTCAAGTCCCAAAAGGATTAATTTGTTCAAGACATAGGTTGGGATCCGTGATGCTTAGGCAATCTTCCCAGTTTATATCATTTAGGATTTGGGTTTTTACTTGGTCCCACCTTATTTTTTTGTTTTGAAGTTGAATTTGGAAAAGCCCCCTCACGGCTGATCACATTTTGTTGATCGGGAGCCCCCCATGCATGTCTGGCCCTCTATTATGTTGTGATCTGGTATATTGTTTTTGATATGATGACTTTTTCGTATCAGATTTTGTTGGTGAAGATGGGGTCCAGCGTATTTTTAATCTTTTGGGCTCTACTATTTGCTGGTTTAAGGTGAACTTGGTAGAGATTTAAAAGTTCATGCATGTAATTTTCATCTGAGCTGCCTCCTTGTTATTCTTTACCACATTGTTTGCAATGTTCCTCCATTTTAGGTGCCTGAGGTTGAAATCCCCCAGTAGCAAGATGTTGGGGGGGGAGGAGCAAAATTTTAGACAGTGGTCAATTTTCAGAAGCTGTTTCCCCGGTTTTTGGGGCGTTGCATCCGGGGGCCTAATTTTTCACTAAATTGCTGGATGTTTGAAACTCCTGGCCCCGGTCCCTTGTAAATTTTTTTTTAGGTTATGTTACGGTTTTTTACACACAACCCGCCCTATAAAAAAGGAGCTTACGACGACGTTTCGGGGCCCCCCTTGGACCATTTCAAAGTCACACCCAAAACACAGAGACAGAGGAAGGGTATTTATAGGCAGGCAGACAGGGAAGGGTACAAGAGAGTGGGGTAATGATGGAGTAGTGGAAGTAGTAGTAGTAGTAAAGGTAGTAGAAGAGAAGTCATATGGGAAGGAGCACTGCAAAGGGGGCTAGGGCCCGCAAATTGGAGAGGGAAAAAAAAGCGCAAAAAAGGAAAATACAAGGCAAAAGAAAAAAAAGGGGAAAAAACCCCATAGGAAAAAAAAGGAAAAGGGGGGAAGAGAAAAAAGGGGGAAGGGAATCAGGTTAAGTCAGGGGTATTCTGAATTTTAGAGCATTTAACAATGAAAATGAGAAAAAGCATCAACAGAGACAAAGCCGGGGCAAGTTTCCCTTACGGGGAAAGGTTGTGTAAAAGGGGAGGATTCAACCAGGCGGCGACTATAAAAGTTGGACGTAGGGTAGACAGTTTTAGCAGAAGACCAATCAATAGGATGACTGTGATCTCTGACATGACAGAAAAGAGCATTATTAGTGCCCGGCAAGCCTAAACTTTTTTGTGCTCCTAGTCTGTCGGGAAAAGAGATCCCATTTTCCCCGAAGTACTGAAGGGACAGGAGGGAAAGAAATAGAGTAGACACCAGGAGAATTTTGTGGAGGGGGGGGAAGTATGAACTAGATTAGTAAAAAAGAGTGTTATCTGACGAAAGGGTAAGTTTGATGTCTAAGACATCAAATAACACTAATAACACAACAAAAGGCAGCAGTTAGAATGATAACAAATTCCCCCTCCGGAACCCCTTTCCACCAATATTAAAAAACCTAAACTTACTCACCATACAAGACATCCATACTTTTTACTGTCCTATTACATACATAGAACACTTACAGATATTAACCCACCACTCAAACTTCTCCTTACTAATTTTAACAGGACACATGACCATAACACTAGACACAGATCACTCCTCGATTTTCCCCTTTTCCCCAAACACTATGAAAAAACTCAATGCACAAAAAAGGCACGAAAATTTGGAATTCATTACCTGTCATTCCCAAAAGGGAAACCCTACCTGTACCCCAATTCAAAACGATGCTAAAAAAACACCTTCTCACCCAAAGATAATTGCTCCATATCAACCATTCCCAGAAAAGTAGAATAATCATTAACGAAAAACCTGACTTTAAAGTCAATGTAATGTATGAATGAACGATTGAATGAAGAATGTAAAACCTGTTATAATAATACTTACTTAGCTAATTATTCCCAACACTTATATTATAATGACCACGTAAACAAACCCAATGTAATTAATTTTTTAAAATTGTTTTAAATTGTTATCCCCATAAATTTTTGTTCTGCAATAAATTTACAATTAATTGATAGTTCAACTTATATTCAAATTTTAAAACTTGATAACCTTTCTTATTTTATAAATTATCAACCGTAATTTTTTATTATTTTATTATTACTTTGCTTTAATTTGTTTAATCGTTTAATTAATTTTATAATGAAGAAAAAAGGGTACAAAAACTATGTTCAAATTTCATAGCTTAAATACTCACCTTTACTCATTGTATACCTATCTCAATAATTTTACAATCTAGTTTTAAGTTAATTTTAAGTCTCCCCAAAAATGCCCTGCATACTAGGGGCTTTTGGCATGTACACCTCATGTAATCTCAATAACCAAAATTATTATTATTATTATTATTATTAAGGAACGGAGAGAGTTGCTGAGATTAGAGAGACCGGGATGTGGGGGAAGGAAGAGGACTGGAGAGTTTTCAGGAGTAGATGGTTTGGGGAGAGAAGAAAGTCCTTTTTGGCAGGGAAGAAAGCAGTCTATGAAATGGGAAAGGTAGCCCAGGCGGAAAAAAGAATTATGAAGAGTGGAAATTTCTGCTTCAAAAAACTGAGGGGTCACAGATGCGGGAGCACGGAGAAAAGGGAGATAAGAACACCCCCTTGACAGAGGAGGCATGATAAAGAAGTAATGAATATACATGCCACTGTGCATAAACGCGGTACACGGAGAAGGCAAAAACCCGTAAACTTAGGGGGTGGACATGAACATCAAGGAAAGGAAGCAAAAATTAGATTCCCAATCAGCTTTAAACTTAATGGAAGGGGAAGATTATTAAGAGCATCAAAAAAAAGGTTGGAAGAGACTTAAGTCATGAGGCCAAAAAGCAAAGATGTCATCTACATAGCGGGCCGGAAATGAAGGACGTACATCAATAGTGGGGAAGAAGGACAGTCTCGAAGTATTCCATGTAAAGATTAGCAAGAACAGGAGATAGAGGGGAGCCCATGCGACACCAAAGGTTTGAGAATAATATTTACCTTTAAAGGAAAAGGAGTTAGAGTCCCCGCAAAGTCGGATAAGATCAAGAAAAAAACATCATAGGGAGATGAAGTAACCCTTCATTGGCCTTTCTCCGGGAAAAATTAAGGGCATCATCCAGAGGGGCATTAGTGAAGAGGGACTCGGAAACCAGACTAAGCATCTTACAAGTCGGGCCGAAACGTCGTCGTAAGCTCCCTCTTTTTTATGTGGGGGTTTTGTGTGTATTTTTTCCAGTCACGGTATTGTGCCTTTTTTTTTATTTACCCCGTTCTAGTCCCACTAAAGGAACTTTACTCAAATTTCGTTTTTTTTTTAAAAAGTTCACTCAAATTGTAATACTTCTATTATTTTTTTTAAAGTTTTTTTATAACAAAACAAAAGTTGAAAAGAAAGGGGAGGGGGAAAACACTGTTACCCGAAGCATTGCCAACATATGCATGTTTTAAAGGGGTTTCTAATTATTTAAATATAAGATGGGGAAATAGTTTACAGCCAGACAAATCTATTTATTAAAAATAAGTCTCAGTAAAGCTATTAAAGTACTTCCAAATAATTTGTAATCACATTTTTTTTTTGGTGAGTTGGCAAAAAATAGCAGACATAAACATAGGGGGTGTTACAAGTGTCAAACATCTGTGTAAGCTGCACATATTTTGATGGTGAAAACCGCACCTTAGGCACAGTACAGTGGTAAAAATTTTAGTTTTACCCATTACATTGGGAAAATTTTACACTCTGTATATTGTTTAATTAATAACATGGGCAAGCCCCAGGGGAGACCATCAATATTCGTAAGGCAATGATTGCTCTCCCCCTAACCCCTGGGGGTTTTGTGTTATTGGTGAGTTATAATATTGATTGCTGTATTCATGGAACAAAAATTTTTTTTTTTACCACATGGTCTTCACCCGGTAGGTGATACACAAAATAAACATTCACCATCATTATTTATTTGATGCTGTCTTGCCAGAAAAGCGAAAAACATCGCAATTCAAAACCTAACAATGCAACATCCCCATTTCCCCGGGTGCAGACACTTTTTGCCACCTCCAGGAAAATCGATTTCCCAAAAATCCCTTCATTGATATTGCCTTGCTACACCCCAACAGTATATCAAACCCTTAAACCTTGTCTCCACTCACTATGATCTAACATATTTGCACACACCTTTTGCATGTTAAATCCTTACTATTTAAAATATCGTACATCATCTTTCTACCCCTTCCAGTGATGACCTTCGCTCCCCATTCTTCCACCCCATTTTATACACCCTCTTGGTCATCCTTTCAGCATCATCCTCTCTAAATCCCCAAAACACCCTCAACAATTCCTTCTTTACCCTCTAAATTATGTCTTTCATAACCTCGTACTCTCCTTACTAATTTCCACTGAATTTTTGAATGTCACACCAAAATTGTTTTCAAATATGATTTTGCCTGCCCCCAATCTCTTCCTTGCTGTAATTTTAACCTATCCTCAACTTTTAAAAAAGGGGTTGATCCATATAGATTAGTTTACACAGAAAACAGAACCTTCACTTACCTTCCCCCTTTTTCCCTTTTCAACAAGATTATGATGAAGTAAACGAGTTTATTTATACAGGTGCACCTAGGTGCAATTATCATACCTAGTAACATGTGTGTAAATTACCTAGGAAAACCCAAAAAAAACCAAAAAAAGTGACTTATTTCCATTTGAGTCCTTAATATTCATAACTTTTTTTACTTACGTATTTATAATACTAAAAGGGTTTAACTGATTCACAAATAACCCACATTGAAGGGGAAATTTTGGGTTACTTTTTGGTCCATTCAGGACCATTATTAGCCAATTGGACTTGACAATGGAACAGGAATGACCAAAATATTAAGTCTTCTCCCCAGTGTTGTTTATTTGAAAATTTTTTGCCATGGTATTTACTTTTTTTTTCTACAGGTTTCTGGTACAGTAATTCATTATTTACATCAGCACATTTAGAACATCAAAGGTTAAAATTTTTTTAGGTCACTTTTTAAAGAATACAATGGATGGTTCTATCAAAAAAGAGGTGAACCATAGACTTGACAAAAAAAAGATGGGTGGTGCATTGAGTCATCTGTGGAGACACATAGGGCTAAAAAGGGGAAAGTACTAGAGTATGTATAGTGGTACTGTATGATCTGTTGTTTGGGTGGAAAAAAGATTTTAAACATTGCATTGAGGGTAAGTTGGGGCAGTGAAGATGTCATGTTTGAGGCAATTTGATTGAATATTATGCAGAGAATTCAGTTAGGTCATGAGGAAGAGGTGTTGGGTTCCCAAAAATATTATTCAGAGGGCTGTAGAAGGGTTTGAGGAGTTTGGACATTTAGAGAAAAGGAGAAAAACAGGATGACCAGAGGGATAAATCTGGGGTGGGAAAGGAGGGGGGGGTCATCTAGGAAGGCTAGAGGGGTAGAGTAAAAGGTTTTGAGTTCTGGAGTTTGGGTGTCCAACAGGTTGTGTGAGCATGTTTGATACTAGTGAGTGGATGCAAGTGGTTTTTTTGATTTAATGTGCTGTTGAAGTCTGAGCAGGGTAATACAGATTTATGAAGGATTCAGGAAATGGGGTTTGAAAAATTGAGTCCTGGGCTGGGAAAATACAGTGTCCACACTGACGGAGGAGTGGGGCTTTTTGTTTTGGAGGGGCATCTGAACCGTGATGTCGCATGCTTCTACCAAGACAGTGATTGAATAAAAGGGGTGAAAGGGTTTTTCACTTTTTCAGGGCACTCTACCTTAATGGGGGGATGGCTGGTGTTTAAAAAAATTATTTGTGTTAATTACAGCATAATTCACTGAATTTACTGATAAAACAAATTTGGAATAAGCGAGTTAGTACTGGGTAAGTACAGTGGACCCTCCCCATTCGAATTTAATCCGTTCCAGGAGCTTGTTCTTAACGTGAAATGTTCGAAAGGCGATTTAATTTTTCCCATAAATAATGGAAATACAATTAATCCTTTCCCAGAAATCCAAAATATATAAAAAATATATATTTTAATAAAATTAAGTTCTACATAGAAAAAAACATTAAATACTACAGTGCTGTACTATAAAAGTATTAGTAAATAAATGCAAGTCTTTTTACTTACCATTATTGAAGTTGCTGATGGCATATGGAAGAGAGGGGGGAGAGTGAGGGAGGAGGGGTTAGTGTTTGGAAGGGGAATCCCTTTCCCAGGACTTCGGGTACCAAAGCCCTATCGGGGGTTACTTTTTTCTTTGTTTTTTAACCCCATAGGACCAGCTTGGGAGTCACTGGACACTTTAACAAAATAACTGTCCACAGTCCTCTGTTTCTGGCGCTTTTCAACATGTTCCTGAAGAAGGATATATTGTTTGGTCACTGAACATCGCTGTTATGGCTTGTTTGAGCTTGTTCAGGGTGGTATTTTTCAACAAAACTTTGCAACTATTCCACATTGTACACATCTTTTAATCTCTGAAGAAGGCACCTTTTTCCCAGCCCTCTTCCTCCTCCTTCTCCCGTGAATCAATAGCCTCAAATCTGGTCTGATCCCTCTCCATTTCCAGCTCCTGAGTTGTTAGCTCACCCTGTGGCCCTGCACTAACTCTTCCACATCCGCCACTCACCTCCAACCCCATGGACTTCCCCAAATTTCCCACAATACAGTCCACAACAGGCACAGGGTCGGCAGGGTCAGGGTCAGCCTCAAACCCTTCAAAATCCCTCTGTTGGACACAACCTGGCCACAATGGTCCCCAAGCAGAGTTCAAAGTCCTTGAAGTCCCTCCCTCCCAAGCCTTGCCTATAGGCCTATGCAGCTGTAGATATTGAAATGATTCTTCCAGAACTCTCTAAGGGTCAATTCACTGCCCGGGGTCATTTCAAAGCACTTTTCAAACACTGCTTTTGTGTAGAGTTTTTGAAGTTACAGATGACCTGCTGGTCCATGGGCTGGAGGAGAGGAGGGTGTTAGAAAGGGAAGAACTTCAGTTTTATAAATTTGAAGTCTTCACACAGTAGGTCTTCCATGTTTTGAGGATGTGAAGGAGCATTGTCCAGCAACAGGAGGCACTTTTGTCCAAACCCCTTTTTCCCGTAGGTATTTTTCACACTGGGCCAAACACTTCATGGATCCAGTCACTGAAAAGGTGCTTTGTGACCCATGCATTCTGACTAGTCTCCACAAGACACACAATCTACTTTTGAACATTGTGTCTCTTGAACACTCTGGGATTTTCTGAGGATACACTAGTAAAGGCTTTAATTTAAAATCCCCACTAGCATTACTACACATCATAAGAGTTAGCCTGTCTTTCATAGGCTTGTGTCCTGGCAGTGCCCTTTTTTTCCTGAGTAATGTAGGTCCTGTTGGGCATTTTCTTCCAAAACAGGCCTGTTTGTCACAATTGAACACTTGTTCAGGTTTCAATTTTTCAGTCTTTATGTAGTCCTGAAACTCATTTATGAATTTTCCAGCTGCATGTTTGTCTGAACTGACAGCCTCACCATGCCTTACCACATTATGTATGCCACTACGATTTTTAAATCTTCAAACCAGCCTTGCTGGCTTTAAATTCACTACCATTACAATCAGCACTGTTGCAGGCATTTTCTTTAAAAGATCGGCATGCAAGTTCCTTGCCTTTTCACAAATAATTGCTCAGACACACTATCACCCGCTAACTTTTATCCTTGATCCACACCAGCAACAACTTCTCAATCTCTTCGATTATTTGTGGTCTGTTTTTGGCTCGCACAGTAACACCTTTTGCAACATCAGCTTGTTAATTTCTTCCTTCTAAGCAGGATAGAAGCGATAGTTGACCTGTTTTTGCCATATCCTGGCAAGATCACAAAATCGCACACCACTCTCTATTTTTGTATTAAGTGGATTTCTATTCACCCCAAAATCCACCCTTTATGTAAGTTTATTTTTGTAGCTTTTATAAGTGTATTTTGGGGGTCTGAAAGGACTAATCAAATTTACATCATTCCTTATGGGAATAAATTGTTTGGTAACAGCACTTGAACATCATTCGGGAATGAGGGATTTTGGAGTTTTCGAATACGAGGGTCCACTGTATTTCCTTCTTCATTTCTAGTGTTTCTACTTTTATCAGCCCAGGGTCCACTAGAACTTTCTGGACCCATGGTAGCTTATTTCACAGCTCCACTTAATGAACAAACTCCAAAAATTATAATTAAGTGTAAATGTCTAAGCGTGCAGGTATTGTTTTTCAGTGTAAACAACGCGGACTGGCTCTCACGCCTGCGCTGTGAGGCACCCAAGCGCCTGGCCAGGTTTCCAACGTATTTTACTCCGATAATTTTTTCGCATGAGATATCAAATTTTTTGTACTAATGCGATTTGTTCGACTGCCGAGCCGTTCGAATGGCGGGGGTCCACTGTAGATTACTGGGATTTATATCAAGAAGTAAGCAACAGAAGTCCAGAGGTTATATTACAGCTTTATACATCGTTAGTAAGGCCTCACCTTGATTACGCAGTTCAGTTCTGGTCTCCATATTACAGAATGGACATAAATTCGCTAGAAAACATTCAGCGTAGAATGACTAAATTAATACATAGCATTAGAAATCTTCCTTACGAAGAAAGATTGAAGAGCCTTAAATTACATTCACTTGTAAGATTTAGAATGAGGGGAGACATGATCGAGGAATACAAGTGGAAAATATGTATTAACAAAGGGGATATAAATAAGGTCTTGAGGATATCTCTCCAAGAGAGAACCCGCAATAATGGATTCAAGTTAGATAAGTTTAGATTTAGAAAGGATATAGGAAAGTATTGGTTTGGAAATAGGGTAGTTGATGAGTGGAACAGTCTGCCTAGTAGGGTTATTGAAGCTAGGACCTTGGTTGTTTCAAATTTAGGTTGGATAAATTCATGAGTGAGAGGGGTTGGATTTGAGTGGGAATTGCACATGAGTAAATAGTATTATCAAAGCTTATTTCTTGGGTAGCATTTAAGATTGGGTTGAACAAATATCTTGTTAGTGGGATGGAATGTGAAGGACCTGCCTAGTATGGGCCAACAGGCCTGCTGCAGTGTTCCTCCTTTCTTATATTCTTATGTTCTTATCTTCTTCTCCACAACCTCCTTCCTTTCCTTCATACCTACCTTCCTAGCTTCCTTTTTTCCTTCATTCCTTCCTTTCTTTCTGCCTTCCTTTCTTACATATTTCCTTCCTTCCTTCCTCTCATCTCTTCCTTCCTTTTTTCCTTCATTCCTTCCTTCCTTTCTTACTTCTTTTGTTCCTTCCTTCCTCTCATCTCTTCCTTCCTTTCTTTCTCTCTTTGTTTCTTTCTTCCTTCCTTCTTCCTTTCCTTCCTTCTCTTCTTCCTTTCCTTCCTTCCCTTCCTTCCTTCCTCATCTCTCTTCTTTCCTTCATTCCTTCCTCACATCTCTTCCTTCCTTCCTTCCTTTCTTTCTTTCTTCCTTCCCTTCCTTTCTTTCTTTCTTCCTTCCTTCCTTCCTTTCTTTCTTTCTTCCTTCCTTCCTTCCTTCTGGTATCCTGGGCATTGCTTTCGGTCACAAACTCATCAAAACCATGAAATTTATCTTCAGTGACACTTCCATCTTTGTTAGAACTATCATTGAGGAAGAGAAATGTCCCAGATGCGCCAAGGAGTCAGATAATTCTTACCGCTAGGCATGTTGAACAAGGACTACTGAAATGGTGTTCCCACAATGCACCAGTGGCTGCCCGATTTTTTCTATACTGCGCACACTGACCACACAGACCCATTCTCTCACATGTAGGCCTACCAGCTTTCTCCTGCTTGATTTGAGGCCGCTAGAATTTAGGCGTATAAATACGTCCGAAACATTGGCTCATAAGACTTATACAGTGGACCCCTGCTATTCAAAATTAATCCGTTCCAGGAGCTAGTTCTCAACGCAAAATGTTCGAGTGGCGATTTAATTTTTCCCATAAGAAATAATGGAAATACAATTAATCCGTTCCTGCTGTCAGGAGGCATGACAAAATAGTACTTCACTGCGAAGCTATTATCAACTCGACAGCTTATTTATCTATCACAATTCATCTAATATGACATAATAAACAATATAAATCACATAAAAACCGGATATACACTCTAGAATGAATAAAATATGTATGTCTTTACGAATGTGGTGGCTGGTGAGGACGGTGGTGGTGGGCATTCTCGCTACAGCTGTGAAAAAAACTTCCCATTCTTTCCTCCTTCAGACGTGTTAGTATAAGAGAAAACAGAGTTTGTAATGCTATCTGCATTAGATCACTTCCAGTCAGCTTCAAGGAGTGAACAGAAATCGTACGTGTCAGGCTGGTAACAGCAACAACAACTGGTTTGTTTACAAAACTCCCTCCCGAACCTTCATTTAATCTTTTTTACTCACCACTGCCTCTACCACCACTGCCTCTACTACCACTGCCTCTACTACCACTGCCTCTACTACCACTGCCTCTACCACCACTGCCTCTCACCACTGCCTCTACCACTACTGCCTCTAACACCACTGCCTATACCACCACTGCCTCTACCAATGCCTTAACCACCACTGCCTCTCACCACTGCCTCTCACCACTGCCTCTACCACCACTGCCTCTCACCACTGCCTCTACCACCACTGCCTCTACCCCTACTGCCTCTACCACCACTGCCTCTATCACCACTGCCTCAACCACCACTGCCTCACACTTAATGAACAAACTCAAAACAATTATAATTAGGTGTGAAATGTCTGGATGAGAGTGCAGGGTATTGTTCTCTCGAGTGTAAACAACGCGGTACTGGCTCTAAAAGCGCCTGGGCGGACAGGTGATGGACGCACTTGTTCGAATCGTGATATTTTGTTTGCATGGCGATATCGATTTTCTTGTTCTAATGACGATATGTTCTATTGCCGAGCCGTTCGAATAGCGGGGGTCCACTGTATATACGTCCGAAAAAGTCAAAGGGTTAATAAGTTTATTCAGGTATACACAAATACAGTGGTACCTCGGTTAACAATGGTCCCCAAACTCGCTCTTTTATGTAAGTTTATTTTTTTAAATGCTTTTATAAGTGTATTTTTGGGGGTCTTAAAAGGACTAGTCTATTTTACATTATTCCTTATGGGGATAAATTCGTTTGGTAATGGCACTTGATCAGCATTCTGAAACAAAAAAATATCGTTAACCGAGGTACCACTGTAGTTACATAGATTATCATACATAGCAGAATATACGTAGACAACCTAGGATAACCCAAAAAAGTCAGTTCACTGAATTTAATCATTTCTAACTTGGCACTTAAAGAGGCTTACGACTCCTCTTTTTATCACAACTAAGCTTAGACGCCATAGTCAATGAGAGCCAACTAGTTAATGAAAGAGTAACGAGAGAAGAGCGAGATACGGAGTTCAGACAAGGTAAAAAAAAAAACTGAACAGGTAGTGGGCGATCACTCGGTCAGGCGAAATGAATGCGATTAATACGTGTCCACTTTTAGTTCATACACATACGTTTGTAAGAGTTTGTGAAACTTTTACCTCAAAATAATTTTTTATTATAATAATAATTACCTCGCAATACAAATACAGTGGACCCCCGAGTAACGTAAAAACTTCACTTCAGAAGCCTGCTCAAGTGCCATTACCGAACGAATTTACTCCCTTAAGAAAAAATGTCAAGTAGGTTAGTCTATTTCAGACCCCCAAAAATACACTTACAAAAGCACTTACAGTATTATACTTACATAATTGTACGATTTCCGGGGTGTACATAACTCGGGGGTCCACTGTACTCTTACATTGTGTACAAGTTAGTACAAAATAAGCAAACAGCAACACTCCCATTCTCATGCAACACACTATTTTTAGAGTTAATGATAGTATTATTATTATCATAATAAAAAAGAAGTGCTAAACCCTCAAGGGTCGTGAAAAGCTATACAGTGGTCCCCCGCCTAACGAGCAAAATTCATTCCAGAAGCCTGCTCAAGTGCCATTACCGAACGAATTTTCTTCCCTTTAAGAAATAATATCACGTAGGTTAGTCTATTTCAGACCCCCAAAAATACACTTACAAAAGCACTTACAGTATTATACTTTCATAATTGTACGATTTCCGGGGTGTACATAACTCGGGGGTCCACTGTACTCTTACATTGTGTACAAGTTAGTACAAAATAAGCAAACAGCAACACTCCCATTCTCATGCAACACTATTTTTAGAGTTAATGATAGTATTATTATTATCATAATAAAAAAGAAGCGCTAAACCCACAAGGGTCGTGAATAGCTATACAGTGGTCTCCCGCCTAACGAGCAAAATTCATTCCAGAAGCCTGCTCAAGTACCATTACCGAACGAATTTTCTTCCTTAAGAAATAATGTCACGTAGGTTAGTCTATTTCAGACCCCCAAAAATACACTTCCACAAGCACTTACAATATTATACTTACATAATTGCACGATTTCTGGGGTGCTCATTAGGCGGGGGACCACTGTATATAGATTGAAGGCATATGTAAGGAATATTTTTCTACAGTTATCCCTCAGTGTTTGACTAGAGAAAACGTAATTCTTGCGACACTTCTACAAAGTCGCTTGGTAAACAAATATCATATTTGTCAATTTTTATTCTGTGGGTGTATGTATCATGTTTATATGCTATGTAACGTGTTTTTTAAATAATTTTGAAGAAAATATCATAGATGAATTAATGAAAATGTCTATATTAACGTAAAATAAGACATTAAATGTCCCAAGAGTGATTATTATTATTATTACGTAATGTTTTCCCTCCGCCCGGCAACACCATAGCATATAAACAGCATGTTTATATGCTTTGTAACGTGTTTCTTATATAATTTTGAATAAAATATCAAAGATGGATTAATGAAAATGTCTATATTAACGTAAAATAAGACATCTAGCCCTTAAACTGTCCACACGTAGATATACATTCACGTGCGTACTGCCCCGAACGTAGATCAACGTTTTATTTTTCATTCCTTCAAATTTAGTGCGATAGGCCTGAGTCGCCTAGACATGAGAGAATGGGTTTGCGCCCTCAGTGTGCGCAGTATTAAAAAAATCCTGGACCACTTAGTATCTTGTGGGAGCACCAGTTCGATTGAGTGCCAGCTAGAGCAAATACTGTGGCAAACACCAGGGATTCACTCATGCCATGTCGCATTAACACTCCCCTTATAAGAGGAAAGTAAAAATAGGTTAGATAAATACATGAGTGGCTGTGGGTGGGTGTGAGTTGGACCTGACTAGCTTGTGCTACTAGGTCTGATGCCATGCTCCTTCCTTCAGAGGATGTGACCTGACTAGGTGGGTCATTGGTCTAAGCTGGGGGGAGACATGGACTTGCCTTGCATGGGCCAGTAGGCCTGCTGCAGTGTTCCTTCTTTCTTATGTTCTTATGTATTCGGCAGGCTGGCTGGCTTTGGCTGTCTCTCTATCTGTCTATATCTTTGTCTGTCTATATCTTTGTCTGTCTATATCTTTGTCTGTCTATATCTTTGTCTGTCTATATCTTTGTCTGTCTATATCTTTGTCTGTCTATATCTTTGTCTGTCTATATCTTTGTCTGTCTATATCTTTGTCTGTCTATATCTTTGTCTGTCTATATCTATATGTCCTATATCTCTCTCTCTCTCTCTCTCTCACATGTACACATAAGTACAGTTATTATACATAGTGTAAACTACCTAGGATAACCCAAAAATTCCAGGCAAAGTGCTACACAATGCTTGTAGATATAAGACATAATAAGCATGACTGGCAAGTAATACGCATCTTCACTTCTGCATCATGTATAATACCTGTTGGCTTACGAGCCGCACTCTGAGACTGAGACAAGCAGACGGAAAGACACACACACACAGGCAGACAGAAAGACAGATAAGTAGAGTTAGACAGAAATAATCAGAGCTTGACAAACAGACAGACAGATACAGGCAGACAGACAGACAGATACAGACAGATAGACAGACAGACAGATAGACAGACAGATAGACAGACAGACAGATAGACAGACAGATAGACAGACAGACAGATAGACAGACAGACAGATAGACAGAGACAAATAGACAGACAGGCAGACAGATAGACATTGAAAAAGGGAGGGTTCCCTCCAGCACTGCTGACATTTATCAAATGTCACTGGGCTGTCAAGAGTTATCTGACACTTGTCAACACACACCATTCTTCAAAGAGTTTCATATACTCCAGGCACACAGGCAGACAGAAAGACAGATACAGACAGATAGACACAGACAGACAGATAGATAGATAGATAGACAGACAGACAGACTGAAAGACACAGATAGATAGATACAGAGTGAAAGAGCGAGGGTTCCCTGCACACATTCATTCATCAATGTCACTGCCTTATCAGTAGTTATCTGGCAATTGTCATAACACCATTCTTCAAGGAGTTTCATATATACTCCTGGATGTCTAAAACATTGCTGGGACCTAAAAATACTTCATATATATTTATAGACAATAGTAAATGACCAAGGTAGGCGAAAATGTTCACCTTTTGGTGTGATTGTGACTATTTGAGTACTATTTCAGTACATAATACAGTGGACCCCCGAGTTTCGTAAAAACTTCACTCCTGAAGTCTGCTCAAGTGCCATTACCGAACAAATTTACCCCCTTAAGAAAAAATGTCACGTAGGTTAGTCTATTTCAGACCCCCAAAAATACTTTTCCACAAGCACTTACAATATTATACTTACATAAATGTACGATTTCCGGGGTTTACGAAACTCGGGGGTCCACTGTATTAGTGTTAGAACAAAGATTGGCTATGGAATCACAGGAACTATTGTAAATTGTAATTATCAGAACATAAAAATTATTTAAATTAAAATGAAATCTAGAAAAAAAAGTATATCGGCATTACTTCTGCAAGCGGCAGGACTTGATGTTGCCGTCAGGTGAGCATCTAGCACCAAATTGGCGGGGCTTATATCTCGGTAAGTGCTGGCCCTAAAATTTTTTTTTTAGCCTATCCTGTTTATAAAAATGCGCTCTTCATTTAAAAAAAAAAAAAAAAATTCAAAATATTCGGGGCAGTACGCAGGTGAATGTATATCTACGTGTGGACAGTTTAAGGGTTAATGTGCCCAAGAGTGATTATTATTATTATTACGTAATGTTTTCCCTCCGCCCGGCAACACCATAGCATATAAACAGCATATTTATATGCTTTGTAACGTGTTTCTTATATAATTTTGAAGAAAATATCATAGATGGATTAATGAAAATGTCTATATTAACGTAAAATAAGACATTTAATGTGCCCAAGAGCGATTATTATTAATATTACGTAATGTTTTCCCTCCGCCTGGCAACCACACCTACATAGCATATAAACAGCATGTTTATATGCTATAAACAGCATGTTTATATGCTATAAACAGCATGTTTATATGCTATGTAACATGTTTCTTATATAATTTTGAAGAAAATATCATAGATGGATTAATGAAAATGTCTATATTGACGTAAAATGGACATTTAATGTGCCCAAGAGTGATGATTACATAATAGAGATATGTGTTCACGGAAAATGTAAACAAACCGGGTGGCGCGCGCCATATCTGAAAGACCGCTCGCCGTATACAAAAGTTTTGGTCATAATTTGAACTCGCCGTATGAACGGAACGCTGAAAGGTGAAACGCCAAAAAGCGGGGCCCTACTGTATAGATAGAGTGAAGGCATATGAAAGGAATAAATTTTTATTTAAGTTACTGGTGTCTGACTAGAGGAAACATAATTCTTCCGACCCTCCCAGCAACTGCTTGGTAAACAAATCTCATATTTCTGTCAGTTTTTATACTGTGGGTGTATGTATCATGTTTATATGTTACGTAGCGTGTTTATTACATAATTTTGAAAAAAAAAAATATCATAGATGGATTAATGGAAATGTCTATATTACTGTAATATACAACATTTAATGCACCCAAGAGATTATATGGTGTCAAGAGTAGAGAGACTCTTAGTGATTTTAATGTGTACCTGCATGGCAGCACAGTGTGTAAGTATATTTAGGTACAGGTACACATAAGTACAGTGGTACCCCGAGTTTCAGCCATCTCCCAACTCGAACAATTATGTAAGTGTATTATTGTAAGTGCTTTTGTATGTGTATTTTTGGGGATCTGAAACGAACTAATCTAATTTACATTATTCCTTATGGGAACAAATTCGTTCGGTAAAGGCACTTGAACAGCCTTCTGGATCAAATTATGGCTGAAACTCGGTACCACTGTATAGTTTTCAGAATATATATAAAATACACAATAACTTTAAAACACTTAAAATTTTGGAAAATTTCCAGACATAATAGATGTGCTCATGGAGAATGTAAACAAACCAGGTGGGGTGCGACGTATTTGAAAGACCGCTCGCTGCATAGCAAATTTTAGTCATAATTTGAAATTGCCGTATTCGCAGAATGCCGTAAGGCTAAATGCCGTAAAACAGGGCCCTACTGTACATAAAATATAATATAATATAAAATGAGTGGTGGTCAGTGGTGCATGCAATGTGGATGCTTTAGAGTCGAAACAATATGGGCTTCATACATAACCACACATATTACTATGCAAGGTAATTGTAATCACCTAAATTTGTGTAATTGTAATTATGTGTGCATGTATCTAAATAAACTCACTATTATTACATGAGCAATATAATCTATTTTACTGTATTACTATTGATGTTATTGTCGTGCCATGGAATGATAAAAAGTTTCATGTAAATGACTACCTTTTTTCAGGGTGAATTGTTGGTGAATATCCTATAGAATGTATATAGTGTCGTGTGGCATGGTTGGTAACACACTCACTCACATACTTGAGTGCCAGTGGTTCAATCCCTGTCATGAGTGGAAATGCTGGGCATGTTTCTGTGCACCTGCTGTCCCTGTTACCTAGCAATAAGTAGGCACATGGGTGTTAGTCGACTGTTGTGGGTCGCATCCTGAGGGACAACATTAGAAGACCCCAATGGAAATAAGACAAACAGTCTTTGATGACACACTATATTAGGTTATCCTGGGTGGCTAACCCTTCCTCCTCTGGGTTAAAATCACACACTTATACTGCATGAGTTGCTTAATAAAATATTTAAAATATATATATATATATGTAGAACTGAACCTAGGATAACCTAATACTCAAACAAGATAACACATACCCTCAAGACCATTAAAAACATTTTTGAAAAAGTTATGCATTCACCTAAATAAGACTTATTACTTAAAATTTTGACTACCCAACTGCAGGGAGAATAAAAAGTTCCATAATTTAGCAGTTATACTAGAACCACCTTGATTATTATCAAATTCTCAGACTAACAGTGAGTCAGGATAGTTAATTCTGAGCTCAAACAAATGAGTGACCATAAAACTCAACTCATCTGTTGTAACAATATAAATTATTCTTAAATAATAAAGGTTTATTGATATATATATTATGAGACAGCTGGGAATGACAACCAAAATGGCGGCGGCGTCGCTCACGGGAACCTCCATTATTTTGACGATATATGAGGGAGGGAGGAGGTATGTACACTTAAGTTAGTGTTGGTAGGTTACCATGGACACTAATACATCATTTTTATTGTAACAAGATTGGGAGTAGCTTTTACCACAGCCACCGTGGTAACATTAGTGTAAAGTTACAATGATTCTACCAACAATGTAATACATTTTGTTTTCTAAAAAAAAAAAAATGACAACATTTATCATAAAATTTTGATTCTTGACATTCGTAATTACCTGAAGTATCAGCGTGTTGAGGAGGAAACTTGGTAAGAGTTAACTTGATGTTAATAATAATTTGTTATGAGAGATGAGTGAGCGTCACAGACCAGCCCAGCTTGTTGATGTTATTAAGGGTTAATACGGCTTAACAAGTATTAAGTTCCCTCTCTTTCTTTCTTTCTCTCTCTCTCTCTCTCTCTCTCTAGTAAAAACAATATATTCTTAAAATCTCGACGGTAATACATAAAACGTTTTAGCTAGAGAAGTAGAATTGCCACCAAAGGTGGAGCAGTGTAAGGCTGTCACTCCAGACCAGAGTTAGTGACCGGCCACACAACACTACCTCACGGTACAATGGAAGTGTAGTAATAATGTTGGTAGAATTACTCTCACTATTTTATATAAAAGGACACATGTGCAACAGTTTTGTGGCAACCTTTCACTGTCTGGCAGCTTTGTCAAGGAGTAACAGCTTGACAAAGCTGCACGAAAGGGAAACATTGCCATATTATTATGTGGCAATAGTTGCACATGAAGTAAGTTTATTCAGGTATATACAAATACAGTTAGTAAGTTTATTCAGGTATACACAAATACATTTACATAGATTATCATACATAGCAGCATATGTAGAGAACCTAGGATAACCCAAAAAGTCAAACAGAGTGACTTATTTCCATTGGGGTCCTTTTAGTACCTTAATATTATACATTGTAGGAGATATATGTTATTATATTATTATATTATTATATTATTATATTATTATTATATTATTATATTATTATATTATTTGACAGTTAAAAATAGGAGAGGAGAGTTATTAAATGGAGAGTTAGAGGTATCGGGAAGATGGAGAGAATATTTTGAGGATTTGTTAAATGTTGATGAAGACAGGAAGCTGTGATTTCGTGTGTAGGGCAAGGAGGAATAACATCTTGTAGGAGTGTGGAAGAGCCAGTTGTGGGTGTAGGGGAAGTTCGTGAGGCAGTGGGTAGAATGAAAGGGTAAGGCAGCTGGGATTGATGGGATAAAGATAGAAATGTTAAAAGCAGGTGGGGATATAATTTTGGAGTGGTTGGTGCTATTATTTAATAAATGTATGGAAGAGGGTAAGGTACCTAGGGATTGGCAGAGAGCGTGTATTGTTCCTTTGTATAAAGGCAAAGGGGACAAAAGAGAGTGCAAAAATTATAGGGGAATAAGTCTGTTGAGTGTACCTGGTAAAGTGTATGGTAGAGTTATTATTGAAAGAATTAAGAGTAAAACAGAAAGCAGGATAGCAGATGAACAAGGGGGCTTTAGGAAAGGTAGGGGGTGTGTAGACCAAGTGTTTACAGTGAAACATATAGGTGAACAGTATTTGGATAAGGGTAAAGATGTTTTTGTGGCATTTATGGATTTGGAAAAGGCGTATGATAGGGTAGATAGGGGGGCAATGTGGCAGATGTTGCAGGTGTATGGAATAGGAGGAAGGTTACTGAAAGCAGTGAAGAGTTTTTATGAGGATAGTGAGGCTCAGGTTAGAGTGTGTAGGAGGGAAGGGGACTATTTCCCAGTAAAAGTGGGCCTTAGGCAAGGATGTGTGATGTCACCGTGGTTGTTCAATATATTTATAGATGGGGTTGTAAGAGAAGTGAATGCGAGGGTCTTGGCAAGAGGTGTTGGGCTAAAAGATAAAGAAGCAAATACAAAGTGGGAGTTGTCACAGTTGCTTTTTGCTGATGACACTGTGCTTTTGGGAGATTCTGAAGAGAAGCTGCAGAGGTTGGTGGATGAATTTGGTAGGGTGTGTAAAAGAAGAAAATTGAAAGTGAATATAGGAAAGAGTAAGGTGATGAGGATAACAAAAAGAATAGGTGACGAAAGATTGGATATCAGATTGGAGGAGAGAGTATGGAGGAGGTGAATGTATTCAGATATTTGGGAGTGGACATGTCGGCGGATGGGTCTATGAAGGATGAGGTGAATCATAGAATTGATGAGGGAAAAGGGTGAGTGGAGCACTCGAGTCTGTGGAGACAAAGAACCTTGTCCATGGAAGTAAAGAGGGGAATGTATGAGAGTATAGTTATACCAACGCTCTTATATGGGTGTGAAGCATGGGTGATGAATGTTGCAACGAGGAGAAGGCTGGAGGCAGTGGAGATGTCATGTCTGAGGTCAATGTGTGGTGTGAATATAATGCAGAGAATTCGGAGTTTGGAAATTAGGAGGAGGTGGGATTACCAAAACGATTGTCCAGAGAGCTGAGGAGGGTTGTTGAGATGGTTTGGACATGTAGAGAGAATGGAACGAGACAGAGTGACTTTGAGAGTGTATAAATCTGTAGTGGAGGGAAGGCGGGGTAGGGGTCGGCCTAGGAAAGGTTGGAGGGAGGGGGTAAAGGAAGTTTTGTGTGCGAGGGGCTTGGACTTCCAGCAAGCATGTGTGAGCGTATTTGATAGGAGTGAATGGAGGCATATGGTTTTAATACTTGACGTGCTGTTGGAGTGTGAGCAAAGTAACATTTATGAAGGGATTCAGGAAACCGGCAGGCCGGACTTGAGTTCTGGAGATGGGAAGTACAGTGCCGGCACTCTGAAGGTGGGGTGTTAATGTTGCAGTTTTATAACTGTAGTGTAAAGCACCCTTCTGGCAAGACAGTGATGGAGTGAATGATGATGAAAGTTTTTCTTTTTCGGGCCACCCTGCCTTGGTGGGAATCGGCCGATGTGTTAATAAAAAAAAAAAATTATAAAGGATATATGTATACTAGGAATAAGGTAAAAAGAGTTATTTACATTTACATGTGTGTTAGTTAGAAAAATAAAAAATCATTCTCCTCCCTTTCTGTCGCTACATTCATTAGGTACCTTTCTGTCGCTACATTCATTAGGTACCTTTTGGCTCTCTTCTTGAACTGGCTGATGCTATGACTCCTATGACATAGATTATAATACATAGCAGCTTATGAATGAATCCTATGAATCCTTTTAAAAGCTAATAAAATGGAACTGGTACATGGAGCTCACACTCATACACCCACTACCAAAAATATTAACTTACGGAAAGAGTATAACATCATTTTTGCCTCTAATCTTAGTATTAATGACGCTAATCTTAGTATTAGTACCACAAAAGCTGTCAAAGAAAGATAATGAGGAATGATAATGTTGTGATGAGGGAGTAAAACTATCGTACACTTGTTGCTTCTTCTTTTCGTACTGAAGCTGCCTTGTCTTTATTAAAGTCCTTTTTGATCCTGGCCCAGTCCCTGGACCCATTATGTACCTCTGTAATCTTTTGACTACCTCTCACAGGATGGGTATGGGGTGCATAATAAAAATATTAAACTGAACTGAAAACTCCTCTCCCTGACGGCGTGGAGGCTTTAAAAACTGCAGATCCAAATAAGAGGATCATCGTAGGAAAGTCATGTGCCACTAAAATACTTAACCTGCATGTGGAAAATATTGGTATTTTCCGAAAGTTGTAATTGATAAACTTTCCAATATGAGCAGATATCTTTAATGTACTGCTGGTAGCTTAACGGCTATGTGGGTATCTACCTGGAGTCTACCTGGAGAGAATTCAAGGGGTCAACGCTTCCGCGGCCCGGTCTGTGACCAGGCCTCCTGTTGGACCAGAGCCTGATCAACCAGGCTGTTACTGCTGGCCGCACGCAGTCCAACGTACGAACCACAGCCCGGCTGATCAGGTACCGACTTGAGGTGCCTGTACAGGGGCTGCTTGAAGACAGCCAGGGGTTTGTTGGTAATCCCCCTGATGTATGCTGGGAGGCAGTTGAACAATCTTGGGCCCCTGACTCTTATTGTGTTGTCCCTCAACGTGCTAGTGGCACCCCTGCTCTTCATTGGGGGTGTGGGGAATTGTGAGAGAGAAGTCTATCTGGGACACCGCCACTAGCAATAAACAAACTCCTAGGGAGATGACAGACTCGTATAATTTTACCGCAGTCATTCCCTTTAAGGTATGTGAGAACTTTACCCGCTCCTGGCCGCACCGAGGGGGTACCTTCAATATTCTCGTTATCTCACAGCACTCTGGACCAGTATAAATAAATCTGAGAAGATCATGTATTATAATTATATTACGTTAAATTTAAGTGGACTGTATGGGTAGTTAAACAAGTGATCACTCAGGAGAAGAGATAGAGTACAGACAGCTAAATCATCATGACCTACACTCACCTAATTAACAGCATCATAGTGGTGTATCGTAGATCGTTGACTAGCTAAAGTACATCTACTGTGCATAACAATATCATTGGCCAATAACAAATACACCAGCAGAGTACTTAGCTTTAGATGAGGGAGTCGTTCCGTTGTTGACGTCCTCCTGCGATCGGATTCGATCGCGATGGTATTAGTTGTCTCGTCGATTCAAGGAAGGGTAATTTCCGTACACTCTCATACGCCCACGAGACTGAGCGTTCGTTAACATGTGGTTGGTCGGGGTAGCGAATCAGATCCTCGCACTAATCCGACCGTTTGTACTGTTTATACGTATAACTTTACATATTACATGTATCCTGGCTTAATGCCCCACTGGTTTATACACATTCACAGTCTCGATACTTGAATTTCGAGTAGATAACTTGCGATATGTTAGTTCATTTCAATCACATCCAATATGGCGGTCGGGGTATGGCGTACCCAAGCCAGATTCGCTCGATGCAATCAATCCCTGATTATTTACAACTCGGTTTCACTATATTCCATTTCCCACAGTTCATCGAATATATTTCCATCTCTTCTAAGACGAAACTCCCCTGCAGCAGGGTTACGACTTTATCCTGCCGTATGGTCACTTCACTCAGTTCAAATAGGCCTGTGGCCGCGTCACTGGCCGGTGGCACCTTATTTCACAATTATTGTCCGATTACTGGACCTCCTGGACCGATTGTCCCACTTGATATTCCCCGCGCCACTGGATATTCCTCCACATTACGAAAGGAGGTAATTAAATCCGATTAGGTGGCCGGAATCTCCAAATTTGACTCGCCATCATCACCTGAAATCGGGTCGCTAGGCTCGCTCTTCACTCTCTGCCTATTCCCCTCTCTGCCCCTCCCTGCCCAGCTGACTGCCCACTTCACGAGGCATCTCGCGCATGCGTGTGAATTCGTTGGTTCCTTTCAGTTAATGTTAAGCCACCAGCAACACAGCAATGATATCTATTCATATTGGAAAGTTTATCAATTACAACTTTCGGAAAATACCAATATTTTCCACAGGGGGTGCCACTAGCACGTTGAATACAGAACCATCATATTAGCGGGGCAGGACGTGGGAAGGATGCTAGGTAGGTAGGCTGAGAGAGAGGGGAGTTGGAAGGACTACGGCTTACCCACCAGATATCAGGTGATGGGATGGCTTGTGGAATTTGGCGAATACGACTGCCAAACCGGACTTAATTACTTCACTTCGTAATATGGAGTGATATCAACATGTGCGACGTGTATAAAGTCGACAATCGTTCCAGGAGCCCCAGTAATAGGGCAGTAATTGTGGAAATAGTGAATGGCGCCGGCGTGGGATGCCGGCTTAGGCCTAATTTGAATTCCAGTGATTACATTTTTAGATTTTGTCACCGAAGTGGCTAGTTTATTGTGCACCCCATATCCATCCTGTGGACGGTAGCGTAAGAGCATATGTATACACAAAAGGCCTAGGCACTAGGCCCCAAAGGGGTTAACAATTGTACATTTGGGTTTATATCTACATTTCAATTATCTGTTACAAACAAATTTAGGAAATTTGCTTAGTACAAATAGTATCTTATTTCATGAATAAGATATCTTGACATGTCAAATAGGTTATTTTATTGTCTATATCTATATTCCTCAATAAGTGCACAATTAAGCACATATTGTTCAAGACAGTGACCATAATTCCAGTGAAGCGACCATACGACAGGATAAAGTCGTAAACCCTGATGCTGGGTGGGTTTCGTATTAGAAGAGACTGAAATATGTTCGATGAATATTGTGAAATGGTGAATCTTGTGAAGCAGAGTTGTAAATAATTGTAAGTGAATGCACTGGCGTCGCCGAGTGAAAGGGACGCCACGTCGGGGTTGCCATATTGAATGTGGAGAAGATGAACTAACATTATCTCAACTTATCAACTCGAAATACAAGTATCAAGACGGTGAATGTGTACAAACTAGTGGGGCATTAAGTCAGGATATACATAGTGTGTAAAGTTATACGTATAAACTGTAATAAGGTCGGAATAGTGAGAAGATCTGAATCGCTACCCCAACCAACCACATGTTAAATAACGCCCGGTCTCGTGGGCGTATAAGAGTTCACGGAAATTAATCTTCCTTGACTCGACGGGACAACCCCTACTCTACCATCATCGGCTTGCCGGGAGTATCATTACTGTCGAGCAAGACCGCGGGTGAACACCAACAAATGAAGTGACTCCCTCACCTCCAGCTAAGTACTCACTTTTCGTAGCAGTTGTCGGCCGATATTATTGTTAGGCTCAGTAGAAGTACCTTAGTTAGGTCAACGATCTACAATGCACCGCTATGATGCTGTTAATTGGGTGAGTGATGGTCATGTTAACTTAATTGTGTGTTCTCTCTCTCTCCTTCTACTTGATCAGTCACCTAGTAACCATACAGTCCACTTAAAATTAATCATACCACAATTATTAGTATTATCTACTCAGATTTATTTATACTGGTCCAGAGCGTATTGGAGTGAGTGTGAGAACATCGAAGGTACCCCTCGGGTGCGACCAGGAGGAGGAGGAGGTGTTGATTCACCGGGAAATCTCCCGGCCCGGGTCTTTACCAGATGGCGACCCGGCTCCGGCTCCCTGGCGTGGGAGTAGCAGAGACCTAAGTCTCCCATGGGAGGGGATATCCCTCAGCGGTGGGACCAACTGGTCCCAGGCCTAGCCATATTCGCCCACAAGCACGAGGCAGGTAGGTAGATACATGTAGTTGCTAGGCCCCTCTGGTCTGCCACCTTCCCCGCCCCAAAGAGGCTGACGGGAAGGGCAGGCTTGCGAGCCGCAGATGGTAGCAAGCTCCAGCCTTGGCACCTACCCTGCCCTAGAAGGGCTGGGCATGGTGATCGACCTGCGACCAGGAGTGGGTAAAGTTTCTCACACACCTTGCGGGAGTGACTGCGGTAAAATTATACTAGTCGGTCATCTCCCCGGGAGATTGTTTGTTGCAAGTGGCGGTTTCCCAGATAGACAGTCTCCCACAATTCCCCACAGCGCCCGTTGGTCTGTCCTGAACCGGATGTGATTAGTGAATTAATCATTATTGAATTAATTATTTAATAAATAAGTGACTGATTGTAGGAAGTGAGTATAGAGTACACAGAGTTAATTAATTGTGTGGTGGACAGTAATTAGTCCAATTAATTGCTAGCACAGGTTTAAGAATCACCTGTATAAAGGATTTATTTAATTGTACCTCAGCGGTTATTGATCCTATAACCATTGCTGAACTTAATGGAGTTAGTGTGGCTGGCAAGCCCAGGGAGAATAATGTGAAACTGGCACCCTCTGTGGTCAATAATGACTCTGTGGGACCAATAGGAGTATTAATAGGCAGCGACTATTATGCAGCCTTTGTGAAGAGTATGACGAAGAGGTGCGGAGTCACTCTTCTCAACACGGGTGTGGGCCATGTCATTTATGGCCGGCTTCCTCGCAGTAATGAATGACTGGAGGAAGCCATAAATGCAGTCACTGTGTGTCTTACGCACGAAACGCCGCCCCAGAGTACATATTCTTCTATAGAGAATACTGTTGAGCCAGTGCACAAGTTGTGGGAACTGGACAGTATCGGGATTAATGTTATAGAATCACATCAAATCTTATGATTACAGGAATTGATCCTGATATCAACCTATTATTAAATGACTTACATGATTCCAACAGCAACTGCAACTATTACACAGCAGATCAAGCAAAGACATTACTCAGAGCCAACAATAACATAACTATCTTCAATTACAATGTTAGATCTTTGAGCAAACATTATGATGACCTCACAGCACTACTCCAATCCCTCCAGACCAATATGTCAATCATCACACTCACCGAGACCTGGCTAAAGCCTGATACTACAGATGTCTATGCCATCCCAGGTTACACAGCCATTCACAACTGTAGGACAGATCAGCGAGGGGGTGGAATAGCTATATATTACTCAGATCAACTTGAATGTATCAATAACTCTTGCATAAGGGATGAGCATGGAGAATATATTATAGCTAAATTTAAATCAAAAGACCTGCAAAAACCCCTCACAGTGATAAACCTCTACAGATTACCACAGTCAAACATTCACCATTTTAGTGAAAAACTAGGTAACCTGATAACTGATGCACACATGAACAAAGACCATTTGCTGCTTACAGGAGATCTCAATATAAATCTCCTACATGACCAGGACCCACAAGTAACAGAATTCACAAACACTATGAGCAACTGCTTGTTACTACCAACAATATCAAAACCTACAAGAATCTCCGAGACTAGTACTTCATTACTAGACCACATCTGGACTAATACTATAGTCCCTCTAAAATCAGGCATAATCACAGACAACAACACAGACCACTATTCGACCTTTCTCATAACTAATCTTGGTAAATTGCCCCTAGATATTACAAAAGTTACCTTCAGACTACATAATGAGTCAGCTGTAAATAACTTTATAACAGCTATGATTAACATTGACTGGCATAATGTGTTAGAAACATATACAGATACTAATGAATGCATCAAGAATTTCCTTAACAAAACCCACCACCTCTATAACAAACATTGCCCTAAAAAAACTAAACGGATCACAGCTAAGAGACTTAACAATCCCTGGCTAACACCCAGCATCCTTAAATCCATTAACAAAAGGCACCAATATGAAAAACAATACAGAAGGGGTCTAATAACCAGAGAACAATCCAAACGCTACTCATCAACCCTTACCAGCCTGATAAGTTAGTTAGTTTGATATCTTTATTATGCACCCCATACCCATCCTGTGGGCGGTAGTCAAAAGATTACAGAGGTACATAATGGGTCCAGGGACTGGACCTCAAAGTTTGATGGCTGAGCAAGTTACAAAGGTAATGAACTCAGATGGTCACAATCATGACAAGTTACAAAGGTATTTGCAGATTACAGAGGTATATATAGGGTCCAGAGACTGGGCCCCAAAGTTTTGATAGCTGAACAAGGTACAATGGTAATTAATTCACTAGTTACAAGGTAATGAATCATGTAAGTAAATTTACTTACGTCTGTACATGGTTGCACTCATGAACAAATTATAAAGCAATGAGCAATCTATTAGTCTACACCCAGCCACAACTGTAATGAGTTATTGGTGCAAATTTTAATTGTTGGGTCACACACACACACATATACATATACACATACACACGCATACATGTATATACATACACACATACACATACACACATGTACATACACACACACACACACACACACGTGTCAATGCTTTATTTACAGGGAGCAAAGTCAGGGTATTTTTCCAGAATGGTCTGTAATATACCACTGTGGATAAAATACTTTGACATATCTTGAACATTTCTGAGTGAGTTGTCTCTGAATTCATTAATTTTATCGCACTCCAGTACATAATGACGCAGGGTGTGACAATAATCCAACTGGCAAAGTTTACATCTTGTTTGGTCTACATCTGGTGGTGGTGATTTAACCTGCCAAAGATACTTGTAACCCAGCCGGAGGCGGGCGGTAGTGACATCCAAGAGTCTGCTTATTTTGTTGGATGCACCATAGACATGTGGCTCCTCCTGCATGATAGAATGATGATAGATGGACTGACTGGTGTCAAACTCCCTGAGTCTTAAGTCAATAAAATTCAGTTGAAGTTCTTTCGTATTATTGTTCTCAAACTGCTAACTGACAAGCCAAGATTGTAATCTGATAAGGAGATCAAAAAAATTGTATTATGAGAACAGACTCCAGAACATAAAAGGTGATATGAAAAAGACCTGGAAGACCCTATCTGCAATTCTAGGAAATAATAAGATAGCGAAAAACAACACCATCAAATTATCAAGAGCAGATGAACCCTACTCTCACCTACTGAGACAGCAAACAGACTTAATGTTTTCTTCTCCACCATAGGAAAGAATCTAGCGAGTAAAATCCCAAGCTCAAACACCCGTCCAACAGACTACCTCACAAACACCTACCCTAATACGCTATTCCTAGCTCCTACCAACCCAATTGAAGTCTCGCTCATAATCAACACCCTTAAAAACAAGGCAGGAGACATAAACAGCCTACCAACTTTTATGTACAAAAAGCTTCACAGGTACTGTCACCAATCATAGCAACACTATTCAATAAATCCATTGAAGCCTCTACCTTTCCATCAATTCTCAAAATAGCTAGGGTCACCCCGATCCACAAAGGAGGTGATCAAACAGACCTGAATAATTATAGACCAATTTCTAATTTACCATTGCTTTCTAAAATCTTCGAAAAATTAATTCATAGACAAATCTATTCCTACCTCGTCTCACACAATGTACTCAACCCCTGTCAATTTGGATTCAGGACAAACAAGAGCACAAACGATGCTATTACGCACATGTTGGAGTTAATATATACAGCACTTGAGAAAAAGAAGTCCCACTGGGAATCTTCATTGATCTCCGCAAAGCTTTTGATACAGTCGACCATGATTTACTGCTCACAAAATTAGCACACTATGGTATAAGGGGCACCCACTCAACTACCTAAAATCATACCTCACCAACAGAAGCCAATACGTGTACACAAATGGAGCGAACTCTTCCACACAACCAATTACAGTCGGAGTCCCTCAAGGAAGTGTCCTGGGGCCACTCCTATTCCTCATTTACATAAATGACCTACCGAATGCATCACAACTACTCAAACCCATTTTATTTGCAGATGACACAACATATGTCTTCTCTCACCCAAATCCAGTTATACTGGCCAACACTGTTAATGCCGAATTACAGAAAATATCAACATGGATGACGACTAACAAGCTTACTCTCAATACTGACAAGACCTACTTCATACAGTTTGGAAGCAAAGCCACAAATGTTCCACTTAACATAACACTTAATGGTACACCCATCACAAGACTCACAGTGGGAAAAATTCCTAGGAATCCACCTTGACAGTAGCCTTAAATTCCAAACACATATACAACAAATTTCCAAGAAAATCTCGAAGACAGTAGGCATATTATCAAAGATACGCTATTATGTACCTCAATCAGCTCTCCTTGCACTATATCATTCACTTATCTACCCGTATCTCACCTATGGAATCTGTGCATGGGGATCAACAACGTTAAATCACCTTAGACCACTCATAACACAACAAAAGGCCGCAGTCAGAATGATAACAAATTCCCACTCTAGACAGCATACTCCACCAATATTCAAAAGTCTCAAACTACTCACCGTAAAGAACATTCATACTTACTCTTGTGCCTACTACATATATAAACTTTACACTCTAATATAAACCCTCTGCTCAAAACTCTCCTCACCAACTTTAATAGGACCCATGACCACAACACACGACACAGATCACTTTTGATATACCCCGTGTTCATATCAACCTATGTAAAAATTCTATGCACATAAAGGGCCCCAGAATCTGGAATTCATTACCAGTAAATATTAAGATAATCTTGTCTGAAAATCAATTTAAGACTCAACTCAAAACCACCTACTCACCCAAACCTAAATGATCATGCTATAAACTACTTTGAAAAATGCTCATTGTTACTTTCCTATACGATAATCTCAATTTTTAATAATATGTTACTATTATGTTACCCCCTACTCATATTATAAGTTAATGTCAAAAATGCTCAATGTTATTTTCCTTAAGATAATCTCAATTCCATATTATCATTCAAGAATCTTAACACCTGTAACAATCTAAGATCTAATATCATTATATAATAATTTAAACAGTAAAATTTCATCATATTGTAATTTTGAAAATAATTTTTAACTAGAATAAACTCAATAAATTTCTCTAATATTAAGTACATAGTTTTTAAGGACTAGAATAAGCTGCCCCTAATGCCATGGCATGTCAGTGGCTCTCCTTGCACTCAATTTACTTATTATTATTAAGCATAAAACAAAATATTTTTGTTATCCCAAAAACGTTTTCTTATTTTTAAACAAAAACAAATCTAAAAATATTTAATACATATATAAAACAAGGAAATAATTTAAATTTATAAAATAATTGGCTTCAATAATTTATTTTAATTTTTTAATAAAAAATAGATGATAATATTCTACATTTTTTTAAATATTACATAAAAGTTTTAAATTTAAAAGAAAATTATTCATAACATTTTATTTACAAAAATATATGGGCGTTCTAACTAATTCGCACTTGAGTTAATAAGTATATATATTTTTTGGATATCCTAATTGGGTATAATAATAAAAAAACGAAAGATTAGATTTTGCCACCGAAGTGGTTAGTTTATTGTGCACCCCATATCCATCCTGTGGATGGTAGCGCAAGAGCATATGGATACACAAAAGGCCTAGGCACTACCCCCCAAAGGGGTTAACAATTGTACATTTGGGTTTATATCTACATTTCAATTATCTGTTAGTACTTAATACTGGGAACGCTTGAAGTTCCTAAACCTGTACTCTCTAGAACGCAGGCGGGAGAGATACATTATTATATACACATGGAAAATTCTCGAGGGCTTAGTACCAAACTTGCACACGAAAATCACTCCCTACGAAAGCAAAAGACTCGGCAGGCGATGTAACATCCCCCCAATGAAGAGCAGGGGTGCCACTAGCACGTCGAGGGACAACACAATAAGTGTCAGGGGCCCAGGATTGTTCAACTGCCTCCCAGCATACATCAGGGGGATTACTAACAAACCCCTGGCTGTCTTCAAGCAGGCACTGGACAGGCACCTCAAGTCGGTACCTGACCAGCCGGGCTGTGGTTCGTATGTTGGACTGCGTGCGGCCAGCAGTAACAGCCTGGTTGTTCAGGCTCTGGTCCAACATGAGGCCTGGTCACAGACCGGGCCGCGGGGGCATTGACCCCTGGAATTCTCTCCAGGTCTCTCCAGTACAATTGGTATCTTATTTCATGAATAAGATATCTTGACATGTCACATAGGTTATTATACTGTCTATCTCTATATTCCTCAATAAGTGGACAATTAAGCACATAGTGTTCAAGACAGTGACCATATGCCTGATCACATAATTTGCATTTAGTTTGATCATCATCTGTGTCTCCCAAACTGCCAGAAGTACCTGTAGCCAAGTCTAAGCCTGGCCACTACAACATCAGTCAGTCTGTTCACATTGCAAGTTGCTCCACAAACATGCCCATCTGTGCTCGCATTATCATGAGCACAGATAGGCACGTTCATGGAAATTAATTTGGATTTATATCTACAGTTCACTTATCTGTTACAAGCAAATTTAGGAAATTTGCTTAGTATAAGTGGTATCCTACCTTCACTAATAAGATATCTTGACATGTCACATAGGTTATTATACTGTCTGTCTCTATATTCCTCAATAAGTGGACAATTCAGCACATAGTGTTCAAAACAGTGACCATATGCCTGATCACATAATTTGCATTTAGTTTGATCATCATCTGTGTCTCCCAAACTGCCAGAAGTACTTGTAGCCAAGCCTAAGCCTGGCCACTACAACATCAGTCAGTCTGTTCACATTGCAAGTTGCTCCATAAACGTTCATGTTATCATAGTGGGTTATAGATCTACTCAGGCTTCTAACTGCATTCCTATAGCTATCATTTTCATTATTTATTTCTCTCCTAATATTATTCCTAATGCTAGACACAGATATACCAAAGTTATATTCTACATTCTCCTTATGGGTGCTCTTCTTGGCTAACATATCAACTTTATCATGAAGGAGTAATCCAATGTGTGAAGGAATCCATAGCAATTGTACTGAAATTCCTTTGTCCCGGATTTTTTAGTATCTATACCTGGCTTCTCCAATGAGCATGCTGTTAGAGTCATTATATGAATCAAGAGCCTTCAATGATGACATAGAATCAGTAATGATGATAGAGTCAAGCTCAGTGTCATAAGTTAGTTTTAGTGTCATTAGGATTGCAAACAATTCAGTTTGCAGTGTAGACGCCCAGTTGTTAATTCTTATGCCTAGTTCAAAAAATTATTATTGTTCTTAACTAGGGAGGTGCGTTTTAGTATAATAGTTTATCGATTATTTTAAAGAGCTTTACTATATCCAATATTACTATTGTGTACAATACCATAAGTACCGTAATTGTTGCTTTGTAATCCACCTGGAAGGCATTCCGGGGGTCAACGCCCCTACGGCCGGGTCCATGACCAGGTCTCGCGGTGGAATCGGGGCCTGATCATCCAAGCTGTTACTGCTGGCCACATGCAAACCAGTACCTAACCAGCCCGGCTGGTCAGGTACTGACCTATCTATCCAGCTCCCTCTTGAAAACAGCCATGGGTCTATGGGTAATCCCCTTTATGTATGCTGGGAGGAAGCTGAATAGTCTTGGGCCCCTGACACTTATTGTGTTGCCTCTTAGCTTACTCATAGTGCCCCTGCTTTTCATTGGTGGGATGTGCAGATTTGGGACTAGTCCCTCTTGGATTTTCCAAGTGTATATTATCATGTATCTTTCTCTCCTGTGTTCTAGGGAGTACAGGTCGAGGGCCTTCAACTGTTCCCAGTAATATAGGGCTTTATTGTACTTATACGTGCAGTAAAGGTTCTCTGTATATTTTCCCAGTCTGCAGTTTCGCTTTCCTTGAAAGGGGCCGATAGCGTACAGCAATATTCCAGCCTAGAGAGAACAAGTGATTTGAAGAGAATCATCATTGGCTTGGAATCTGTAGTTTTTAATCCTATTATTTTCCTAACAAATGTGATAGATACATTATTGTGATCTTAAAGAAATTGGAGCACGCATCGATAACTGGGCCTCTACACTTCAGACAGAACTGTTTGCCATACTCCTTGCACTCAAATGCGTCCATGTATCTAAGGTTGACACTTTAATTGTAACTGATTCTCTGTCATCCATAAATGCTCTCAACTCATTAAGTATAAATTGTGGCATGTTTGTGTCAGAAGCCAGACACAGTTATTGTGGAAAATATTGGTATTTTCCGAAAGTTGTAATTGATAAACTTTCCAATATGAGTAGATATCATTAATGTGTTGCTGTTGGCTTAACATTAACTGAAAAGAACCAACGAATTAACACGCATGCGCGAGATGCCTCGTCAAGTGGGCAGGGAAGCTGGGTAGAGGGGACGAGAGTGAACAGTGAGCCTACCCACCCGATTTCAGGTGATGATGGCGAGTCAAATTTGGAGATTCCGGCCACCTAATCGGATTTAATTACCTCCTTTCGTAATGTGGAGGAATATCCAGTGACGCGGTGAATATAAAGTGGGACAATCGGTCCAGGAGGTCCAGTAATAGGACAATAATTGTGAAATAAGGTGTGCCGCCGGCGAGTGATGCGGTCATAGGCCTATTTGTACTGAGTGAAGTGACCATATGGCAGGATAAAGTCGTAACCCCTGATGCTGGGGAGCTTTCGTCTTAGAAGAGACTGAAATATATTCGATGAATATTGTGAAATGGTGAATATAGTGAAACAGAGTTGTAAATAAATAGGGAGTGTTTGTACCGAGCGAGGTTAGCGCGGGTACGCCATACCCCGACCGCCATATTGGATGTGGATGAAATGAACTAACATATCGCAAGTTATCTACTCGAAATCCAAGTATCGAGACTGTGAATGTGTATAAACTAGTGGGGCATTAAGCCAGGATATACGTAATATGTAAAGTTATACGTATAAACAGTACAAAAGGTCGGATTAGTGAGAGGATCTGATTCGCTACCCCGACCAACCACATGTTAACTAACGCCCGGTCTCGTGGTCGTATAAGAGTGCACGGAAATTAACCTTCCTTGACTCAACGAGACAACTATTACCATCGCGATCGAATCAGATCGCAGGAGGACGTCAACAACGGAACGACTCCCTCATCTAAAGCTAAGTACCATACTGTCGTCTTTATTGTTGGCCAATGATATTGTTACGCACAGTAGATGTACTTTAGCTAGGTCAACGATCTACTATGCACCGCTATGATGCTGTTAATTAGGTGAGTGATGTCATGTTAACTTAACTGTGTGTTCTCTACCTCTCCTCCTGTTTGATCAGTTGTTTAATAACCTATACAGTCCACTTAAATTTAAATATATCATAATTATAATAAATGATCTTCTCAGATTTATTTATACTGGTCCAGAGTGCAGTGGGTTAACGAGAATATTGAAGGTACCCCTTGGGTGCGGCCAGGAGCGGGTAAGTTCTCACATTACCTTAAAGGGAATGACTGAGGTAAAATTATACGAGTCGGTCATCTCCCTGGGAGTTTGTTTATTGCTAGTGGGGGTGTCCCAGATAGACTTATCTCTCACAATTCCCCACAGTTATGGTAGGATTGTGGATAGTAGAGTCAGAGTGCACATGCTGTGGATTCCATCTCACATTGATCTTCAGATGCCTGATAGAACTGATAAATTGGCTAAGTTTTATGCTTTCAAAGAGGGGGTAGATTACAATCTTGGCTTGTCAGTTAGCAGTTTGAGAACAATAATACGAAAAGAACTTCAACTGAATTTTATTGACTTAAGACTCAGGGAGATTGACACCAGTCAGTCCATCTATCATCATTCTATCATGCAGGAGGAGCCACATGTCTATGGTGCATCCAACAAAATAAGCAGACTCTTGGATGTCACTCCCGCCAGCCTCCGGCTGGGTTATAAGTATCTTTGGCAGGTTAAATCACCACCACCAGATGTAGTTTAGTTTAGTTTAATATCTTTATTATGCACCCCATACCAATCCTGTGGGCGGTAGTCAAAAGATTACAGAGGTACATAATTGGTCCAGGGACTGGACTCCAAAGTTTTGATAGCTGAACAAGTTACAGCGGTAATGAACTAGATCTGGTCACAATTATGACCAAGTTACAAAGGTAATGAGCTCTAGGTAGAGCTGGTCACACTCATGACAAGTTACAAAGGTAATGAACTAGACTAGTCACAATCATGACAAGTTACAAAGGTAATGAGCTCCAGTTAGAGCTGGTCACAATCATGACAGTTACAAAGGTAATGAATCATAAACATGTCCATACATGGTTACAATTATGAACAAATTACAGAGTAATGAGCAGTTTACAAACATTCTAGGGAATGCATCCATTCCCCCAACAACAGATGTTGCTAGGTGTCTGTCCCTCTTCGGCAGGACAGCCAGACAGCCACTTCAAACAGCAACAGGCCGCGCCAGGATCCGCTGCTTGCAGGAGCACCGTCGACCCTCCCTAAGAGGTCCAATAGGTCAGCGACTCCGCTAGCAGCCCGA
Source organism: Cherax destructor (assembly GCA_009830355.1). NCBI lineage: Eukaryota > Metazoa > Arthropoda > Malacostraca > Decapoda > Parastacidae > Cherax > Cherax destructor. The sequence goes on from WNWK01019346.1 coordinate 35,904, forward strand.
GGGAGAGCTGCCCCGGGGACGCGCCAACGTCCCAGTGGACGCCAGTTTGATTGCAGATCCCATACGTCCCCCATCCGCCGGGAGGGGCCGCTGGCTGCTCCCACCTGGAGCCCTCCGGGCGCCCAGACATTCACCGTGCGCACAGATGCTGAAGCCCGAGGAACCGAGTGCACACTGCTCATGGCACAACTGCCCCGCAGTCGAACTCCACGGCGCCGCCCCTGCAGTGGAAGCTCCCATGAGCCCGGCACATCCCGTGCCATCGCTGTCATCTGGGCTGGGAGGGGAAAAGTACCCTCTACAGTTGGGGTGGTGCTGGGAATTGGGTGGGTGAGGCGCAGGGGTGAGGGGTTATGAGAGGGTCACTGTTTACAACACACCGGGAAGCCCCGGGAGGGGGGAGGGGCACCCCACCCCCTCTCCCCTGAGACGTGGGGGGAGGAGACACTGTCTGCTCCCCCTGACTTAGGACACTCGCCCCAACCCTCACAAACTGCATAAAACTTCCACTGTTTACGCTGAAACGATGAACTGGTATGTCCTCTCGATGCTCTGGAATCTTCCCAGACCATTCACACAGAGTCCTGTTCAGTTGTGACCGGGTCAGATTCTTTGATCAGGAGCTATCCTTGAAAATCCCAGAGTTAGCCCACCAAACCACCCTGCTGCGTCGGTTGGGAGTAGCGTTCTGCACCAGATGTAGACCAAACAAAATGTAAACTTTGCCAGATGGACTATTGTCACACCCTGCGTCATTATGTACTAGAGTGCGATAAAATTAATGAATTCAGAGACAACTCACTCAGAAATGCTCAAGTTATGTCAAAGTATTTTATCCACAGTGGCATATTACAGACCATTCTGGAAAAATACCCTGACTTTGCTCCCTGTAAATAAAGCATTACCATGTGTGTGTATGTGTTAGTTACCATTTTGTCCTAGGCACATGTCGATTAGACACTAGCCTTTGTGTGTGTGTGTAAGGAAACACTTCAAAAGTTTCCGCCCGCTGGGAATCAAACCCGGCCCTCCGTGCGTGAAGGAGAGCTTTAGCCACCAGGCCACCGTGTGTGTGTATATGTTAGTTACCATTTTGTCCTAGGCACATGTCGCTTAGACACTAGGCCTGTTGTATATGCATGCATGTATGTGTGTGGTATGTACTCACCTATTTGTACTCACCTATTTGTGGTTGCAGGGGTCGAGTCATAGCTCCTGGCCCCGCCCTTCACTGATTGCTACTAGGTCCTCTCTCTCTCTCTCCCCCGCTCCACGAGCTTTATCAAACCTAGTCTTAAAACTATGTATGGTTCCTGCCTCCACTATGTCGCTTTCTAAGCTATTCCACTTCCTGACAACTCTTGACTGAAGAAATACTTCCTAACATCCCCTTTTTTACTCATAGGAGTCTTCAACTTCCAATTGTGACCCTTGTTTTGTGTCCCCCCGGAACATCTTGTCTCTGTCCACCTTTTTCTATTCCTCGCAGTATTTTATATGTCGTTATCATGTCTCCCTAACCCCCCTGTCCCTCTAGTGTCGTCAGGCGATTTCCCTTAACCTTTTTTTTCGTTGGGGGCAACCCTTAGCTCTGGGACTAGTCTTTTTTGCAAACCTTTTCACTTTCTCTAATTTCTTGACGTGTTGACCAGGTGTGGTTCCAAACTGGGGGCCGATACTCCAGTATCCTGACGATATGGTATCGAGTCTTGAAAAGATTCCTTAGTGAGGTATTGGAACGCTATTCTTAGGTTTGCCAGCCGCCCCCTATGCTGCAGCAGATCTGATTGATGTTGCCTCAGGGGGATGTGCTGGTATTATACTCACCCCAAGATCTTTTTTTTTTGAGTGAGGTTTGCAGTCTTTGGCCACCTAGACTATACTCTGTCTGGGTCTTCTTGCCCTTCCCCGATATTCATGACTTTACATTTGGCAGGGTTAAATTCAAGGAGCCACACTGGACCAGGCTTGCAGCCTGTCCAGGTCTCTTTGTAGTCCTGCCTGATCCTCGATTGATTTGATTCTTCCATTAACTTTACATCATCTGCAAATAGTGACACTTTGAGTCTACCCTTCCCCTTATGTCATTCACATATACCAAAACAGTACAGG
>WNWK01019347.1:0-38013 GCA_009830355.1 Cherax destructor
GAGTAGTCACGAAAGCGCTTGGAATTCTTCTATATTTTCATAGTGGTTTTCTTGCATATTTTGATATCACCTGTTTACTGTGATTTTTTTGCATATATATATATATATATATATATATATATATATATATATATATATATATATATATATATATATATATATATATAAAAAAAAACCACGATTTAATTACTCTCAAATGGGCCCTATGTACTTTGCTTAAAGGGTTAATAAAATATACCCAGATAAAAGAAACTTACAATTAATTAACACATATACATTACATGGGATTTTGAAATTGGACACCAACATGAAAAACATTTACCAGCATCAATATTGAGGAACATTTTAATAACTACAGCTATAACCCTCACTCTACCAGGACACACCTACTTAATTATGATCATAGTCAGATAAAAATAATGACTCTCACTCCACAGATTTCCAAGTATCTCCCTTGCTTTATCATGCTGTATCTGGGTACATCTCTGATCCATTTGGTTTATATGTTCCTTCTTTAGATTACATGAACTGTCTGATCCTCCAGGACTAGGGTCGTCAAGTACTCTAATACTTCTATGGCATTTCTTCAGGGTGCCTGGTTTCTGTTAAAACCTATAAGAGTGTTTCTAGTTTAGTTATAAAACTCACAACAAAACAATTAATAAAAAATAAAAGATGTTACAAAATTTAGGGAGGGATATGATTATAATAACACCTGTACATTCATCACCTGTAATAAAATAATTGCAAAAAAAATAATATGCTTATTAGAATTTAAGACTATTATATTAACACAAAAAATAAGAGAACTTATTTAAGGTAAAGTGAGCACAATAAAACTTAACACACTTACAGATACAAAAAAATAGATATGTGCAGACATAGATTAACATATTTAAAAATTACAAACAAATAATGCAAGAAAAGAGACATAGTTACATAAATAATACAGCAAAAATAGGCATAAATCTATCTTAGGTTACAGATTAAAGACAAATCACAACAAAAACACAGTAAGCATAAGTAGCAGATATTAAATGAAATAGTATTAATATCAAAGACAGGCTAAAGAGGTATTAGTCTTAGAAATAGAGAAAACATCATGGTAAGCTACAGGCTGAACATAGATTACCAGAGAAAGAGTTTTACTCCAGACCTCTTGTAAGTAACAGCAGAAGCTAGTAAAGTACTTAAAGGAAACACAGATATAAAAGATAGGCTAATACGGAGCTAGGCTGGTAGAGGCTAGTCACATGGTTATACTTAAACATATCAATTTACACCTTAAATTATCACTAATCTTACAGTTGACCCTAATTATACAATATACAAGTATTATTTATACTATAATAATGCAAGGTACAAGACACACATTTAATAACCCTATTAGTTCCTGGGCTTCTCTAACTTATACACACATTAACACTGGATATGGACTCACTTGTTAACACCAGATACTGGGTATTGATACTGGGTATTGATACTGAGTATTGATACTGGGTATTGATAGGGGGAAGAGGCTGATCACGCCAAGAAAGGTATGAAGAGAACCTAATGCTTATCCAGTCTTGCCTTCGTGTTCCCTTGTTTTAACCTATCTCAATCCTATTATACAACCTATCTCAATCCTATTATACAACCACTTTGTAAAACTCTGCTTCTAGCAACGTTGCTGACTCAAACTGACTCAGCAGTTTTTGCTTCAGTGACTCCAGGAAGTACATTCAGTATTAAGTTTTTCAGTTTCAGAACTCCTTTTCTCTCTTTTCCTTCTCTCCTCTCTCTTTTCTTCTCTCTCTCTCTCTTTTTCTCTTACTCTCTCTCTCTCTCTCTCTCTCTCTCTCTCTCTCTCTCTCTATCTCGCGTGCGCGCGCGTGTGTGTGTACTCACCTAATTGTGGTTGCATGGGTCGATTCATAGCTCCTGGCCCTCCTCTTCACTGTTCGCTACTAGGTCCTCTCTCTCCCTGCTCCATGAGCTTTATCATACCTCGTCTTAAAACTATGTATGGATCCTGCCTCCACTACATCACTTGCCAGACCATTCCACTTCCTGGCAATTCTATGACTGAAGAAATACTTCCTAACATCCATGTGATTCATCTGAGTCTTCAACTTCCAAATGTGTCCCATCTCTGGAACATTCCGTCTCTGTCCACCTTGTCAATTCCTCTCAGTATTTTATATGTCGTTATCATGTCCCCCCTATCTCTCCTGTCCTCCAATGTCGTCAGGTCGATTTCCCTTAACCTTTCCTGTGTGTGTACTCACCTAGTTGTACTCACCTAGTTGTGGTTGCCGAGGTCGATTCATAGCTCCTGGCCCCGCCTCTTCACTGGCCGCTACTGGGTCACTCTCCCTACGCCATGAGCTTTATCATACCTCATCTTAAAGATATGTATGGAACCTGCCTCCACTACATCGCTTCCCAAACTATTCCCTTCCCGACCACTCTGTGACTGAAGAAATACTTCCTAACATCCCTGTGATTCATCTGAGTCTTCAATTTCCAACTGTGTCCCCTTGTTGCTGTGTCCCATCTCTCGAACATTCTGTCTTTGTCAACCTTGTCAATCCCTCTCAGTATCTTATATGTCGTTATCATGTTTCCCCTAACTCTCCTGTCCTCCAGTGTCGTCAGGTCGATTTCCCTTAACCTCTCCTCGTAGGATATACCCCTTAGCTCCGGGACTAGTCTTGTTGCAAACCTTTGCACTTTCTCTTGCTTCTTTACGTGCTTGGCTAGGTGTGGGTTCCAAACTGGTGCTGCATACTCCAGTATGGGCCTAACGTACACAGTGTACAGTGTCCTGAACGAATCTTTATTATGATGTCGGAATGCTGTTCTTAGGTTTGCTAGGCGCCCATATGCTGCAGCAGTTATTTGGTTGATGTGCGCCTCAGGAGATGTGCTTGGTGTTATACTCACTCCAAGATCTTTTTCCTTGATTTAGGTTTGTAGTCTCTGGCCCCCTAGACTGTACTCCGTCTGCGGTCTTCTTTGACCTTCCCAATCTTCATGACTTTGCACTTGGTGGGGTTTAACTCCAGGAGCCAATTGCTGGACCAGGCTTGCAGCCTGTCCAGATCCCTTTGTAGTTCTGCCTGGTCCTCGTCCGATTGAATTCTTCTCATCAACTTCACATCATCTGCAAACAGGGACACTTCGGAATCTATTCCTTCCGTCATGTCGTTCACAAATACCAGAAACAGCACCGGTCCTAGGACTGACCACTGTGGAACCCCACTTGTCACCGGCGCCCACTCTGACACCTCGCCACGTACCATGACTCGCTGCTGTCTTCCTGACAGGTATTCCCTGATCCATTGTAGTGCCTTCCCTGTTACCCCTGCCTGGTCCTCCAGGTTCTGCACTAATCTCTTGTGTGGAACTGTGTCAAACGCCTTCTTACAGTCCAAGAATATGCAATCTACCCACCCCTCTCTCTCTCTTGTCTTACTGCTGTCACCCAGTCGTAGAACTCCAGTAGGTTTGTGACACAGGATTTCCCGTCCCTGAAACCGTGTTGGCCGTCGTTGATAAGCTCATTTCTTTCTAGGTACTCCACCACTCTTCTCCTGATTATCTTCTCCATGACCTTGCATACTATGCATGTCAGTGACACTGGTCTGTAGTTTAGTGCTACGTTCCTGTCTCCTTTTTTTAAAAATTGGAACTACATTTGCTGTCTTCCATACCTCAGGGAAGTTGCCCTGTTTCGATAGATGTGTTGAAGATTGTTGTTAAGGGTACACACAGCTCCTCTGCTCCCTCTCTCAGGACTCATGGTGAGATGTTATCCGGCCCCATCGCCTTTGAGGTATCTAGCTCGCTTAGTAGCCTCTTCACTTCCTCCTCAGTTGTGTGTATTGTGTCCAGCACTTGATGGTGTACCCTACCTCTCCGCCTTTCTGGAGGCCCTTCTATCTCCTCTGTGAACACCTCTTTGAATCTCATGTTCTCCTCACACACTTCGCGGTCATTTCTTGTGACCTCCCCTCCTTCCTTCCTCAGCCTGATCACCTGGTCCTTGACTGTTGTTCTCCTCCTGATGTGGCTGTACAGCAGCTTTGGGTCAGATTTGGCTTTCGCTGCTATGTCATTCTCGTACTGTCTTTGGGCCTCCCTTCTTACCTGTGCATAATCATTTCTGGCTCTACAACTGCTCTCCTTATTCTCCTGGGTTCTTTGCCTTCTGCACCTTTGGGTGAACCATGGGATCATCCTGGTTTTTTCGCTTCTCCTGTTACCCTTGTGTATAAACTTCTCCACAGCTTCCTTGCAAATTGTTGTCATATATTCCATCATCTCGTTTACTGACTTCCCTGCCAGCTCTCTGTCCCACTGAACTCCGTGCAGGAAGTTCCTCTTGCCCACGTAGTCACCTTTCTTGTAGTTTGGCTTCATTCGTGCAGCCCTTCCTGCTTCCCCCTCCACTTGTAACTCTACTATGTATTCGAAGCTTAGAACCAAATGATCACTGGGCCCAAGGGGGCTTTCATGTGATATGTCCTCAATATCTGCGCTACTCAGGGTGAATACTAGGTCCAGTCTCACTGGTTCGTCCTCTCCTCTCTCTCTGGTAGTGTCCCTTACGTGTTGGTACATGAGATTTTCCAGTACCACCTCCAGCATCTTAGACCTCCACGTTTCTTGGCCCCCATGTGGCTCTAAGTTCTCCCAATCGATTTCCTTATGATTGAAGTCACCCATGATCAGTAGCTTCGCCCTGCTCGCTCGAGCCCTTCTGGCCACTTCAGCCAGTGTGTCAATCATCGCTCTATTACTCTCATCATACTCTTGCTTTGGCCTCCTCCTGTTCTGTGGTGGGTTATACATCACTGCAACTACCACCTTGGGACCTCCAGACTGTAGCATTCCTACTATGTAATCCCCAGCTTCTCCTCTGTCTCCTCTCTCCAGCTCGTCAAAATCCCATTGGTTTTTGATCAGCAGGGCCACTCCTCCACCCCCTCTGTTCCCTCTGTCTTTCCTCAGGATCTGGTATCCCATTGGAAACATGGCATCTGTTATCATACCTGTGAGCTTGGTTTCTGTGAGAGCTATTATGTCCAGTGATGAGTCTTTGACTCTTTCGTGCCACTCCTCCCACTTATTTGTTATTCCATCAGCATTGGTGTACCATACCTTCAGTTTCCTCTCTAACACTGTGTTTTGGGGGGTCTGTGAGGGTGGGGGACCTGGCGGTGTGCTGTGGGATTCTATAGTGGAGTGTTGGGTGGGGGCTGTGAGTGTGGGTTGTAGTTTGTGTTGGGATAGTGTGCTTGGTTGTTGGGTGTTGGGGGATGGTTCTGTGTGTGCTTGCTCTGGTTGCTCTGCCCTTCTCTGGTTGTCCTCTACTGATTCTGTCCTTGTCTCTCCTTCCAGCTCCTTTCGCATTTGTGCCCTCTCCCTCAGCTGCTGTCGTTCTGTTTTGGTTCTGTCTCGGTCCAGGAACATTCTCTTGTAGTCTTCCGTTCCCTTCAATCGTGGTTTCTCTTGGAGGATTCTGTCCTGCACTGTTTCTGTCCTGAGAATCAGCTTGAGTGGTCGATTTCTCCCCTTCGAGTACCCCCATATTCTCTGAAAATTTACAATCCCGGACATTTCTTCGCCTATTGCTTTGAGTATGTTCTCAATCTCCTCTCTTTCTGCCTGCCGTCTTTCCGTGTGTGTCCATTCCTCTCTCTCCTTCAGCTCATGAATAAACACTGCATTTGCCCTCTCCTCCTCCCATTGCCTTTCCCTCTGCAGCTCAGGTTCCTGTCTGTACATGGCCATTTTCTCCCTTATTTTTTCTTGTAGCTCTTGGTGACATGATCGTTCCTCTGCATTTGCCCTATTCCCCTCTCCACCTCCTCCCAGCTGCTCCCGCCCCCTTCACTTCCCTGGCCCTGCTTGGTAAGCAGATACGTCCAACACGTAAGTTAGATCTCCTTCCTTCCCGATGGGCCCCCTTGATGCTGTGTATTTGCTGGTCACTACCCTTGTAACCTGCTTCAGCCTGTTTACCTCATCTTCTAGGCCCCTTATCCTGGCTACTGCAGCTTCAGCTTGTGACTCCCAATTCTTCTTCTCCTCCTCCAACCTCTTTTCCATTTTCACAGAAAGCTCTCTTTCCAATTTTGCAGAAAGCTCTCCTAGTTTTCTCTCCCACTCTTCTTCCATACTTTTGCACTGCTCTTCCATCCATTCTTCCTTACCAGAGCCATTCTACTCGGGTCCCTGGGTCCTGCGAGTCCCTGCAAGTGTGTGTGTTGTTAGTGTGTTACCATTTTGTCCTAGGCACATGTCAATTAACACTAGGCTGTTGTATTTGTATGTCTGTAAGTGAAACATTCAATGTTTCTGCACCGAGAATTGAACCCGCCTCCGTGCGTGAAGCAAGAGTACCACTGCACAGGAGGGCTGTGTATGTGTGTATGATCTAATTCTTGTACTCGTACACTCCTCTAACAACAATGTATTTTAATTTGTATCTCCTGAACGTCTAGTTTATTAATTTCAATGTTGAGGCTGCCAGTAGTAATTGACAATGTTGAGGCTGCCAGTAGTAACTGACAATGTTGAGGGTGCCAGTAGTAACTGACAATGTTGAGGCTGGCAGTAGTAACTTACAATGTTGAGGCAGGCAGTAGTAACTGACAATGTTGAGGCTGCCAGTAGTAACTGACAATGTTGAGGGTGTCAGTAGTAATTGACAATGTTGAAGGTGTCAGTAGTAACGACAAGTTGAGGGTGCCAGTAGTAACTGACAATGTTGAGACTGTCAGTAGTAACTCACAATGTTGAGGCTGCCAGTAGGAACTGACAATGTTGAGGGTGTCAGTAGTAACTGACAATGTTGAGGCTGCCAGTAGTAACTGACAATGTTGAAGCTGTCAGTAGTAACAGACAATGTTGAGGGTGCCAGTAGTAACTGACAATGTTGAGCTGCAGTAGTAATTACAATGTTGAGGGCAGTAGTAACTGACAATGTTGAGGGGGCCAGTAGTAACTGACAATACTGAGGCTGTCAGTAGCAAATGACAATGTTGAGGCTGTCAGTAGTAACTGACAATGTTGGAGGTGCCAGTAGTAACTGACAATGTTGAGACTGTCAGTAGTAACTTACAATGTTGAGGGTGCCAATAGTAACTGACAATGTTGAGGCTGTCAGTAGTAACTGACAATGTTGAAGCTGTCAGTAGTAACTGACAATGTTGAAGCTGTCAGTAGTAACTGACAATGTTGAGGCTGCAAATAGTAACTCATAATGTTGAAGCTGTCAGTAGTAACTGACAATGTTGAGGCTGCCAGTAGTAACTGACAATGTTGAGGCTGTCAGTAGTAACTGACAATGTTGAAGCTGTCAGTAGTAACTGACAATGTTGAAGCTGTCAGTAGTAACTGACAATGTTGAGGCTGCAAGTAGTAACTGACAATGTTGAGGCTGCAAGTAGTAACTGACAATGTTGAAGCTGTCAGTAGTAACTGACAATGTTGAGGCTGCCAGTAGTAACTGACAATGTTGAGGCTGTCAGTAGTAACTGACAATGTTGAAGCTGTCAGTAGTAACTGACAATGTTGAAGCTGTCAGTAGTAACTGACAATGTTGAGGCTGCAAGTAGTAACTGACAATGTTGAGGCTGCCAGTAGTAACTGACAATGTTGAGGCTGTCAGTAGTAACTGACAATGTTGAAGCTGTCAGTAGAAACTGACAATGTTGAGGGTGCCAGTAGTAACTGGCAATGTTGAGGGTGTCAGTAGTAACTGACAATGTTGAGGGTGTCAGTAGTAACTGACAATGTTGAAGCTGTCAGTAGTAACTGACAATGTTGAGGCTGTCAGTAGTAACTGACAATGTTGAGGCTGCAAGTAGTAACTGACAATGTTGAGGCTGCCAGTAGTAACTGACAATGTTGAAGCTGTCAGTAGTAACTGACAATGTTGAAGCTGTCAGTAGTAACTGACAATGTTGAGGCTGCAAATAGTAATTGACAATGTTGAGGCTGCCAGTAGTAACTGACAATGTTGAGGGTGCCAGTAGTAACTGACAATGTTGAGGCTGGCAGTAGTAACTTACAATGTTGAGGCAGGCAGTAGTAACTGACAATGTTGAGGCTGCCAGTAGTAACTGACAATGTTGAGGGTGTCAGTAGTAATTGACAATGTTGAGGGCGTCAGTAGTAACTGACAAAGTTGGAGGTGCCAGTAGTAACTGACAATGTTGAGACTGTCAGTAGTAACTCACAATGTTGAGGCTGCCAGTAGGAACTGACAATGTTGAGGGTGTCAGTAGTAACTGACAATGTTGAGGCTGCCAGTAGTAACTGACAATGTTGAAGCTGTCAGTAGTAACAGACAATGTTGAGGGTGCCAGTAGTAACTGACAATGTTGAGGCTGGCAGTAGTAACTTACAATGTTGAGGCAGGCAGTAGTAACTGACAATGTTGAGGCCAGTAGTAACTGACAATACTGAGGCTGTCAGTAGCAAATGACAATGTTGAGGCTGTCAGTAGTAACTGACAATGTTGGAGGTGCCAGTAGTAACTGACAATGTTGAGACTGTCAGTAGTAACTTACAATGTTGAGGGTGCCAGTAGTAACTGACAATGTTGAGGCTGTCAGTAGTAACTGACAATGTTGAAGCTGTCAGTAGTAACTGACAATGTTGAAGCTGTCAGTAGTAACTGACAATGTTGAGGCTGCAAATAGTAACTGACAATGTTGAAGCTGTCAGTAGTAACTGACAATGTTGAGGGTGTCAGTAGTAACTGACAATGTTGAGGCTGTCAGTAGTAACTGACAATGTTGAAGCTGTCAGTAGTAACTGACAATGTTGAAGCTGTCAGTAGTAACTGACAATGTTGAGGCTGCAGTAGTAACTGACAATGTTGAGGCTGCAGTAGTAACTCATAATGTTGAAGCTGTCAGTAGTAACTGACAATGTTGAGGCTGCCAGTAGTAACTGACAATGTTGAGGCTGTCAGTAGTAACTGACAATGTTGAGCTGTCAGTAGTAACTGACAATGTTGAAGCTGTCAGTAGTAACTGACAATGTTGAGGCTGCAAGTAGTAACTGACAATGTTGAGGCTGCCAATAGTAACTGACAATGTTGAGGCTGTCAGTAGTAACTGACAATGTTGAAGCTGTCAGTAGAAACTGACAATGTTGAGGGTGCCAGTAGTAACTGGCAATGTTGAGGGTGTCAGTAGTAACTGACAATGTTGAGGGTGTCAGTAGTAACTGACAATGTTGAGGCTGGCAGTAGTAACTGACAATGTTGAAGCTGTCAGTAGTAACTGACAATGTTGAGGCTGCAGTAGTAACTGACAATGTTGAGGCTGCCAGTAGTAACTGACAATGTTGAAGCTGTCAGTAGTAACTGACAATGTTGAAGCTGTCAGTAGTAACTGACAATGTGAGGCTGCAAATCAGAGTAACTGACAATGTTGAGGCTGTCAGTAGTAACTGACAATGTTGAGGCTGTCAGCTGACAATGTTGAGGCTGGCAGTAGTAACTGACAATGTTGAGGCTGTCAGTAGTAAATGACAATGTTGAGGCTGTCAGTAGTAACTGACAATGTTGAGGCTGTCAGTAGTAACTGACAATGTTGAGGCTGTCAGCTGACAATGTTGAGGCTGTCAGTAGTAACTGACAATGTTGAGGCTGTCAGCTGACAATGTTGAGGCTGTCAGCTGACAATGTTGAGGCTGTCAGTAGTAACTGACAATATTGAGGCTGTCAGTAGTAACTGACAATGTTGAGGCTGTCAGTAGTAACTGACAATGTTGAGGCTGTCAGTAGTAACTGACAATGTTGAGGCTGTCAGTAGTAACTGACAATGTTGAGGCTGTCAGTAGTAACTGACAATGTTGAGGCTGTCAGTAGTAACTGACAATGTTGAGGCTGTCAGTAGTAACTGACAATGTTGAGGCTGTCAGTAGTAACTGACAATGTTGAGGCTGTCAGTAGTAACTGACAATGTTGAGGCTGTCAGTAGTAACTGACAATGTTGGGGCTGTCAGTAGTAACTGACAATGTTGAGGCTGTCAGTAGTAACTGACAATGTTAAGGCTGTCAGTAGTAACTGACAATGTTGAGGGTGTCAGTAGTAACTGACAATGTTGAGGGTGTCAGTAGTAACTGACAATGTTGAGGCTGTCAGTAGTAACTGACAATGTTGAGGCTGTCAGTAGTAACTGACAATGTTGAGGGTGTCAGTAGTAACTGACAATGTTGAGGCTGTCAGTAGTAACTGACAATGTTGAGGATGGCAGTAGTAACTGACAATGTTGAGGCTGTCAGTAGTAACTGACAATGTTGAGGCTGTCAGTAGTAACTGACAATGTATTATACTCCATGGATGTGGTTTTCCTCCTCTTTCTCTAGATTGCTTCATTTCTTACATTGTGTCTTCAATATTGTTTCTTAAAACTTCCGTAGCTTCTCGTTGTGTATTGTATGACCCCTGGCTCCAATATTCTGAGTATGTTATAAACATAACATCCTCATGGTTATCTTCTTATTAACTGCTTTTAATTTTTCTAATGGAATCCTCATCCCCAAATTTCTTTAGTTTCATTAACGAACGCTTGATAATTAGTGTATTCCGTGGTGGTCGTACTGATGCCACGGTGTCGCTGGTGTACGTCGCATATTAACCTCTTAAGAGATCTTTCTTAGGTTTCTGAAGGCTGTTCTTGACTCATCTTCTTTTACGTTGATATATTCATTACGGTCCTTTGTCTCCCTCCCTTATTAGAATTACATAGTTCTTATCAGTATTACGATTTTCTTTATCTTCAGTGATAGGCAATGTTAGTCTAGGGAAAAGAGAATTTATTCTCCAGAAATATCGTAATCCAGATTCGATCTTAGGATATGATTATTATTAATGAGGATATCGAAAAGTCTCAAATATAATATAACTTTAATATAACGTAGACCATGTTATTTACTTAAGGTATTTCTTGCGTACCTTTTTCTTAGTTATATTGTATATTTACACCTTACACACAACTTATAGATTAACCTGGCAATCGTTCTTCACTGAATGTGCCTTTAAAATAAACATCAACAATAAAGTTATATAGACTATTTTCTGAGCCATTTAGCAGATAAAGTCTCTAAATAGATTGAGTACTTCTATATGATGAAAATATGTCCAGATCTCACAATGTCTGTAGACTAGAGATTATAACTCTACTTCTAATGGCTTCTCAAAGTGAGTAAGAAACTGTTACCTTCTCTATAAGGAGAGAGGCGCTGAACTGACTACTCTGCCACACTCACTTCTGACGTCAGCTGGCGTCAGGCGAGTAGTCAGAGGTCAGGTCACACAAACACTGAGTAGTTGTTACCACTGGTATGATCCCTCCTATATACATATATATTAAATGAAAACAGGAAAGGTGAAAATGAATATGTAATATTATAAAGCTGATTTACATCGTTTTAGCTATTAACGATGGTAATCGCAATGTAATGTTAGATAGATGAACATAAATGCAAGATATATATAAAGAAACTGCGTCTGGGCGTTACATCAGGGTTGTATGGAATTACATAGTTCTTATCAGGGTTGTATGGAATTACATAGTTCTTATCAGGGTTGTATGGAATTACATAGTTCTTATCAGGGTTGTATGGAATTACATAGTTCTTATCAGGGTTGTATGGAATTACATAGTTCTTATCAGGGTTGTATGGAATTACATAGTTCTTATCAGGGTTGTATGGAATTACATAGTTCTTATCAGGGTTGTATGGAATTAGCTACCTGTATAACCTCGCCAATTGTTTTACAAGACATTCTCTCCCTCCCTCCCATTTCTTCTCTCCTTCTCTCTCTCTCTCTCTCTCTCTCTCTCTCTCTCTCTCTCTCTCTCTCTCTCTCTCTCTCTCTCTCTCTCTCTCTCCAAGATAAGAGCTTTTATCTTGCCTCAGTATATATGAAAGCTTGGTCCTTGCAATATCTTTATTGAAAGGTAAATTTACATGTGTATATTTAATGCAATATTCAACATCATCCTTAAAGAGGGACGATGTGGCCATATGTGAGCCTCACTATTTACTGAAACACTTGATATACTTTATCCAGTGTATTTGAACTGATAATATTTTCCCATTATAAAGCTTCTCTTGCATATTGTTACGCGACTGTGTCTTGTATTTACTGTTACCCGTCTCTTACCTTCCTTCCCTGTTCCTCTGTTTCGTTTTTTATTCTATCCTCTTTACTGCATTTGATACCATTGATGGTGGATTACTAATAAGGGATCTTTTCAGCTATGGCCTCAGGGATACTGTATTGTCGCTTCTGAAATCTTTCTAGACTGTCATGTGAAGCACAAGTCAATGTTTTTGTATTTGAGCTGTGAACTTTACTTAATGCTTTCCTTAGGGCTCTGTTTTGGACAAGTATTGTTCAACATTAACAGAGCTGTTGAACTAAACCTCACCAACATCATATTAAAAAATAGCCCAGGAGGGGCAATCTTCCACTCCAAGTCTGTTCCACAAGCACTTGAGAGTCCAACAAGTGCTCAAGACATGAGCTTTTGCATCTCATTTGTCTGGATACCTTCTCACATAGGAGTCAGCTATGATGACGCTGATGAAGAGCCTTGTAAGAGGCCGGAGGTGACTTTCAACTGGTTATCTCTCTCCTAAAACCAACCTGCTGAAGGATATCAACTGATAGACGAGAAAACACTAATTCCCAGAGACTGAGAGCACTAGTATCAGGCACTTTGATATATTCCAGTCAGTATGTATGAACAATATAACATATGTACTAGATTGGGTGATGCAGTGAGATTAAGTTTTGGATTTCGTCACTTGTGTCAGATGCCGGAAACCGCAAGTGAGTCTCTCGTCTCTGCTTATTATGTCAGCTCTGTGAAAATAATGAGGTACAAGACTTTACCATTATATAGCTGAGTGTCTTGGTGTCAGGGCCGTTATGTCTGGTGGACTTAGAGCTTGAGGTTATTCTCATTATCCTCCTTGAATTTGGCAGCACTCACTAGCAGCCTAGTGATGCCCACTTTTTTTCAAATTTATTCTGTATATGTATGTATATTCATATGTATATATGTATGACGCAGAGATGTCAAAAGTCCTCTGTGAGATGTTTGTGTTGTGAGCCTCATAGATTAGTGGCATAGCGCTGCACCAGCTACCTGCCAGTACGGTCTCAGTTTATTCTTCTGCTTATTCACTGATAGTCTTTCAATATGACTTACCTTGGGTTTATATATGTGCATATCTTAATACAGTACATAAGGGTTCAAAAAAAACATTCCTCAGTGAAAAAGTAAGTAGACAAATCAGAGTGTTCTCATGTATTTACACAACTATCATCAGAGGACTATGAAGAAGTGGAAAGAAGTATATTTGTTACTAAGTGAGGTGATGCCTAGTGATACCGCTTGTTGTCTATGTTATTATAGTCATAGCTTCGAAGGCTAATCTTTCTTTCAGCTTAAAAATTTCTTATATTTTATTTTTGCAAGAACAAGACTTAGGAAATCATCACAAGGGATGTGAGTCATTCCAGTGAGTCTGTCTTGTAACATTGATTATTAGAGAACCTGCCCATGGGAAGAAAAATATTAGGAACTTTCAGTGACTTACTTTGAAGTATTATAAGCAAAGCAAGATTATTAGCAAGGAAACTGACGAGACATACATGTCAGTTAAAACACTGAGGTTTCATCTCACTTGCGTGAGGTGTCATCTTACCAAGTAACATCAAAAAAGTGCTTCTCTTGCTTCTTCTTACCATTTAAAGAAGTCTTTGAGTACACAACAAAGTGCTCAGGTATTCCCGTTTATCTTTCCACTGTGGTATGTTTTTTTGGTACTTGCAGTGACGAGTTTAATGTGAGTTCTTCCACATAGTCGTGTACACATCAGTGTTCGTGTGAACCTGTAAAAACTACTGCCTCTTCCACAGTATTATAATGTTAATGTTAACTATAGGACATTCATACCACTAACATGTGGCTCACGTGCTGGGCACAATGTTATGTCCAAACACTCATTAGAAATATGTACTCCCAGGTACCACTGTTAACACATGCACAGGTGGTACAATGTTCATTACTGGTGTGTACACATGTGTGTATGAATGTTATTATACTTATACTCAAAAACTCATCGATCTATGAACGTATATAACTGTCATACAGAACTGAGTGGCTGCCGCACGACGGGGACAGGCATCCTCGTACTGCTTAACCACAGTCCACTGTACATGAGTGCAGGCGACGGAAATATTACAGAGTGTTGCATAACTTTGTAATGGAGTTTAATATCAGCATTGAAAATCTCAAGTGAATCATTAGCAAGTTATTATTTTGACACTAATAATCAATTTTCTTCATTAAATATGACTATCAAGAACATACACAGCACAAATCTTATTCAAACCTTCCATTAAAGAACACCAGGTATAAGGCTAAACTGAAGAGGCACTTCCTTGTTATCTCAGAGAACAATATCCTGAAAATAAGATTTTTTTTTTTCATGTAATTTTGACATTACCATTAAAACAATATTTTAGGGGTTTCTTTTCTTAGTTATTTTTTATTTCAGATATTCTGCACTCATATAACATATATTTCAGATATTCTGCACTCATATAACATATATTTCAGATGTTCTGCACTCATATAACATATATTTCAGATATTCTGCACTCATATAACATATATTTCAGATATTCTGTACTCATATAACATATATTTCAGATGTTCTGCACTCATATAACATATATTTCAGATGTTCTGCACTCATATAACATATATTTCAGATGTTCTGCACTCATATAACATATATTTCAGATGTTCTGCACTCATATATGAACAAATATTTTATTTTTACTTTTTAAAGAAAAGCCCATTAGATAAAGAACCTAAAAATTGGCACCTTGGCACTGGCACCTTGGCACCCACCCAGCCCTAAACCTACTCAACAATGCTTCCATGATACACAACATTTAAAGTTTGAAACTGATTAGAAGAGACATTCTCTAGTTAGTACATGGGATACAATTTATTTATTAAACGTGACCAATTAAACTATATACAGATCAAAATGAGCTCTAAACTATCGTTTAATAAGAATCATCAACGGTAAAAACTTGAGTCAGCTCAGATGAGTCATGCTTAAGTTATGACACTGAATCCAACGTATCCAAGTTTTTTAAACTGTTTTTCTATAGCTACTCTTTATCTGAAGCACTGACGAAGGTTAATGGGTACCATCGTGGCCCCAGATGCACCAGTCACTCAATACTGAAGCACTTCACATGCGCCAGTCACTCGACACTGAAGCACTTCAGATGCACCAGTCACTCGACACTGAAGCACTTCAGATTCACCAGTCACTCGACACTGAAGCACTTCAGATGCGCCAGTCACTCGACACTGAAGCACTTCAGATGCGCCAGTCACTCGACACTGAAGCACTTCAGATGCGCCAGTCATTCGACACTGAAGCACTTCAGATGCGCCAGTCACTCGACACTGAAGCACTTCAGATGCACCAGTCACTCGACACTGAAGCACTTCAGATTCACCAGTCACTCGACACTGAAGCACTTCAGATGCGCCAGTCATTCGACACTGAAGCACTTCAGATGCGCCAGTCACTCGACACTGAAGCACTTCAGATGCGCCAGTCATTCGACACTGAAGCACTTCAGATGGCCCAGTCACTCGACACTGAAGCACTTAAGATGCGCCAGTAACTCGACACTGAAGCACTTCAGATGCACCAGTCACTCGACACTGAAGCACTTCAGATGCGCCAGTCATTCGACACTGAAGCACTTTAGATGCACCAGTCATTCGACACTGAAGCACTTCAGATGCGCCAGTCACTCGACACTGAAGCACTTCAGATGCGCCAGTCACTCGACACTGAAGCACTTCAGATTCGCCAGTCATTTGACACTGAAGCACTTCAGATGCGCCAGTCACTCGACACCGAAGCACTTCAGATGCGCCAGTCATTCGACACTGAAGCACTTCAGATGCACCAGTCACTCGACACTGAAGCACTTCAGATGCGCCAGTCACTCGACACTGAAGCACTTCAGATGCGCCAGTCACTCGACACTGAAGCACTTTAGATGCACCAGTCACTCGACACTGAAGCACTTCAGATGCACCAGTCACTCGACACTGAAGCACTTCAGATGCGCCAGTCACTCGACACTGAAGCACTTCAGATGCGCCAGTCACTCGACACTGAAGCACTTCAGATGCGCCAGTCACTCGACACTGAAGCACTTCAGATACGCCAGTCACTCGACACTGAAGCACTTTAGATGCACCAGTCACTCGACACTGAAGCACTTCAGATTCACCAGTCACTCGACACTGAAGCACTTCAGATGCGCCAGTCATTCGACACTGAAGCACTTCAGATGCGCCAGTCACTCGACACTGAAGCACTTCAGATGCACCAGTCACTCGACACTGAAGCACTTCAGATTCACCAGTCACTCGACACTGAAGCACTTCAGATGCGCCAGTCACTCGACACTGAAGCACTTTAGATGCACCAGTCACTCGACACTGAAGCACTTCAGATGCGCCAGTCACTCGACACTGAAGCACTTCAGATGCGCTAGTCACTCGACACTGAAGCACTTCAGATGCGCCAGTCACTCGACACTGAAGCACTTTAGATGCACCAGTCACTCGACACTGAAGCACTTCAGATGCGCCAGTCACTGGACACTGAAGCACTTCAGATGCGCCAGTCACTCGACACTGAAGCACTTCAGATGCACCAGTCATTCGACACTGAAGCACTTCAGATGCGCCAGTCACTCGACACTGAAGCACTTCAGATGCGCCAGTCACTCGACACTGAAGCACTTCAGATGCGCCAGTCACTCGACACTGAAGCACTTCAGATGCACCAGTCACTCGACACTGAAGCACTTCAGATGCACCAGTCATTCGACACTGAAGCACTTCAGATGCGCCAGTCATTCGACACTGAAGCACTTCAGATGCGCCAGTCACTCGACACTGAAGCACTTCAGATGCGCCAGTCACTCGACACTGAAGCACTTCAGATGCACCAGTCACTCGACACTGAAGCACTTCAGATGCACCAGTCACTCGACACTGAAGCACTTCTGATGCGCCAGTCACTCGACACTGAAGCACTTCAGTTGAGGCGTTCTCGAGTTTTGACCGAAGGAAAATCGAGAAGTTTGAGGAAGACAATAGAGTGGCAACCATTTAAAAGTTCTCTTCGGGGATGCTTAATAACTCGGCCACATTCAATTGTTCATTTATTTGTTAGTAAACAACAGTTGCTATGCCTGTTCTTGCTATTATTATTGGCGTTCCTAGTTTGAAGGTTCTCATTATCCATTTATCATTTTCCTAGCAGATGTGTTAGATACATTGTTGTGGTCCTTGAAGGCGGATGAGTTGAGTTCAAACTTCTGATAAAAGTTATCAGTGCCAAGAAAACTTCTCATAAACGTGTCTTTGCCTCATCAGACAAAGACATGATGTTGATGCATGGGACTGCAGTCTTACATGCATGGGACTGCAGTCTTACATGCATGGGACTGCAGTCTTACATGCATGGGACTGCAGTCTTACATGCATGGGACTGCAGTCTTACATGCATGGGACTGCAGTCTTACATGCATGGGACTGCAGTCTTACATGCATGGGACTGCAGTCTTACATGCATGGGACTGCAGTCTTACATGCATGGGACTGCAGTCTTACATGCATGGGACTGCAGTCTTACATGCATGGGACTGCAGTCTTACATGCATGGGACTGCAGTCTTACATGCATGGGACTGCAGTCTTACATGCATGGGACTGCAGTCTTACATGCATGGGACTGCAGTCTTACATGCATGGGACTGCAGTCTTACATGCATGGGACTGCAGTCTTACATGCATGGGACTGCAGTCTTACATGCATGGGACTGCAGTCTTACATGCATGGGACTGCAGTCTTACATGCATGGGACTGCAGTCTTACATGCATGGGACTGCAGTCTTACATGCATGGGACTGCAGTCTTACATGCATGGGACTGCAGTCTTACATGCATGGGACTGCAGTCTTACATGCATGGGACTGCAGTCTTACATGCATGGGACTGCAGTCTTACATGCATGGGACTGCAGTCTTACATGCATGGGACTGCAGTCTTACATGCATGGGACTGCAGTCTTACATGCATGGGACTGCAGTCTTACATGCATGGGACTGCAGTCTTACATGCATGGGACTGCAGTCTTACATGCATGGGACTGCAGTCTTACATGCATGGGACTGCAGTCTTACATGCATGGACTGCAGTCTTACATGCATGGGACTGCAGTCTTACATGCATGGGACTGCAGTCTTACATGCATGGGACTGCAGTCTTACATGCATGGGACTGCAGTCTTACATGCATGGGACTGCAGTCTTACATGCATGGGACTGCAGTCTTACATGCATGGGACTGCAGTCTTACATGCATGGGACTGCAGTCTTACATGCATGGGACTGCAGTCTTACATGCATGGGACTGCAGTCTTACATGCATGGGACTGCAGTCTTACATGCATGGGACTGCAGTCTTACATGCATGGGACTGCAGTCTTACATGCATGGGACTGCAGTCTTACATGCATGGGACTGCAGTCTTACATGCATGGGACTGCAGTCTTACATGCATGGGACTGCAGTCTTACATGCATGGGACTGCAGTCTTACATGCATGGGACTGCAGTCTTACATGCATGGGACTGCAGTCTTACATGCATGGGACTGCAGACTTACATGCATGGTACTGCAGTCTTACATGCATGGGACTGCAGTCTTACATGCATGGGACTGCAGTCTTACATGCATGGGACTGCAGTCTTACATGCATGGGACTGCAGTCTTACATGCATGGGACTGCAGTCTTACATGCATGGGACTGCAGTCTTACATGCATGGGACTGCAGTCTTACATGCATGGGACTGCAGTCTTACATGCATGGGACTGCAGTCTTACATGCATGGGACTGCAGTCTTACATGCATGGGACTGCAGTCTTACATGCATGGGACTGCAGTCTTACATGCATGGGACTGCAGTCTTACATGCATGGGACTGCAGTCTTACATGCATGGGACTGCAGTCTTACATGCATGGGACTGCAGTCTTACATGCATGGGACTGCAGTCTTACATGCATGGGACTGCAGTCTTACATGCATGGGACTGCAGTCTTACATGCATGGGACTGCAGTCTTACATGCATGGGACTGCAGTCTTACATGCATGGGACTACAGTCTTACATGCATGGGACTGCAGTCTGTGTAAAACTAAACAGAGGTGATTCATATGTCTCCACAAAGAAGCATTAATAACATAGATATCAAAATAGGAAGATGTTTTCTGAAAGGTCTTTATGTACGTGGCTGAGGCAGTTACAAGTTCACGTAAGATCATATAATACTGCATGAGGCCTTATGGGTCAGAAAACAAGTGCACTGCTTGCAAATATAGTGCAAAAAAACTTGGTAATATGCCGAAGTTAATTTTGTTCTGAAAAGTACTGATAGTTAGCAGATTCATGGAGTTTATTCTCAATATTCGGCTTGGGTTCAGAATATAATTTAGTTATTTCATTAACACTTTCAAAGTCTTATGTAATTCTGAATGAGTAATTTGAAGCACAGGTGTAGTCTAGTGGCCTGCACACCTGGCTGTAGCTCGATAACCAGAGAGCAAATACTTATATTTCCTTCACCAAAGGGTAATCAGGTATGTACAGTATATCCAGTGGATTTGTACAATAAGGCAACTGTAAGCAAGAGACACAGTGAGAACCGTTGCGACCAGACTGGAAGGTAAGAACATAAGAACATAAAAAGAAGGAACACTGCAGCAGGCCTACTGGCCCATGCGAGGCAGGTCCAAGTCTCCCACAGGCTTAAGCCAATGCCCCGACCCAGCCAGGTCAGGTTACATTCACTTAAGGAAGGAGCACGGCATCTGACCTAGTAGCACAAGCTAGTCAGGACCAACTCACACCCACCCGCACCCACTCATATATTTATCTAGCCTATTTTTAAAACTACACAACGTTTTAGCCTCTATAACTGTAATCGGGAGTTTGTTCCACTCATCGACAACTCTATTACCAAACCAATGCTTTCCTATATCCTTCCTGAATCTGTATTTATCCAACTTAAAGCCATTGCTGCGTGTCCTGTCAATACTAGATATTTTTAGCACGCTATTTACATCCCCTTTATTTATTCCTGTTTTCCATTTATACTCCTCAATCATATCCCCCCAAATTCTACGTCTTTCTAGAGAGTGCAGATTCAGGGCCCTCAGTCTATCTTCATAGGCAAGATTTCTGATACATGGGATCAACTTAGTCATCCTCCTTTGTACGTTTTCCAGAGCATTTATATCCATTCTGTAATACGGTGACCAAAACTGTGCAGCATAATCTAGATGAGGCCTAACCAAGGATATATAGAGTTGAAGAACAACCTGAGGACTCCTATTACTTATGCTTCTTGATACGAAGCCAAGGATTCTGTTCGCTTTATTGCGAACACTTATGCACTGCTGTCTTGGTTTTAGATTACTGCTAACCAGAACTCCTAAATCCTTCTCGCAATCAGTAGTATTAAGATCTACATTATTTAGTTTATATGTGGCATGGTTATTTTCCTGTCCAATATTTAAAACTTTGCATTTATCTATCTTAAGCTGCATCTGCCACTTCTCCGACCACTGCATCAGTCTATTCAAATCTTCCTTGCGTGCTCTAATGTCCCTATTTTGGTGTCATCGGCAAACTTGCTTATGTCGCTATTTATTCCCTCATCTATGTCGTTTATGTAGATTGTGAACAACAAGGGGCCCAATACTGACCCCTGTGGAACACCGCTTGTGACGCTTCCCCACTCTGATTTCTCCCCATTTATGCAAACTCTCTGCTGCCTATTTGTCAACCATGCCTCTATCCAGGAAAAAATTTCTCCTCTTATTCCGTGTGCCTTAATTTTCCTCAATAGTCTCTGATGTGGGACTCTATCAAAAGCCTTACTGAAGTCCATATACACAATATCATATTCATTACCATGATCTACCTCCTCAAATACCTTAGTGAAAAAAGTTATTAAATTTGTAGGGCAGGAACGCCCTTTTGTAAAACCGTGCTGAGATTCGTTGATTAATTTATGCTTTTCAAGATGGCTACGAATTGCCTAGGCAATTATTGATTCCATAAATTTTTCCACTGTGGAGGTTAGGATTATTGGTCTATAGTTCGAAGCTAAGGACCTGTCTCCTGCTTTGAAAATAGATATTACATTTGCAATTTTCCACTTATCTGGCACCATGCCAGTTTGCAGTGATATGTTGAAAAGATTAGCCATAGGTTTGCTAAGCTCCTCTTTACATTCCTTTAGAACCCTTGCATACAGTTCATCAGGGCCTGGGGATTTGTTAGGTTTTAATTTATCTATTTGTCTAAGGACCATGTCACTTGTGACCCTAATCGTGCATAGCTTACTATCGTCCTGTTCTACATAATTTATTATTTCTGGAATATCGCTAGTATCTTCCTGTGTAAAAACTGAAAGGAAGTAAGTGTTAAAAATTCTACACATTTCCTTATCACTGACGGTGAGCTGACCTGAGTAACTTTTGAGTGGGCCTATCTTGTCCCTAATCTTACTTCTGTATACCTGAAAAAATCCTTTTGGGTTAGTTTTCGATTCTCTTGCAACTTTAACCTCATAGTCTCTTTTTGCTTTTCTTATTCCTTTTTTTATTTCTCTCTTTAACTGAATATATTGATTACTTAATTTCCCCTCTCCTCTTTTGATTCTCTTATATATGCCTCTCTTTTGACCAATGAGATGTTTTAATCTATTGTTCATCCATTTAGGATCATTTTTGATTGATCTGATTTCCCTATTAGGAACATAAGTTGTATGAGCAGCTAGAACTATTCTCTGGAAAACGTCATATTGGCAATCACCACCTACCTGACCCACTGTCAGGTCATTCCAGTTCAGCCCACCCAGGTAATTTTTCAGTCCTATGAAATCAGCTAGGCGGAAGTCAGGGACAGAGACTTGATTGTCATTATTAGGGTAATTCCATGATATATTAAAACTTAGTGATTTGTGATCACTTTCCCCAAGCTCATCATTAACCTCAAGATTATTAATTAGCGATTCCCTGCTGGCAAGAACCAAGTCTAGCAGGTTATTTTCTCTAGTTGGTTCTGTCACCAACTGTTTCAAAAAACAATCCTGAATCGTATCAAGAAAGTCACTTGACTCTAAATTTCCTGTCAAATTGCTCCAGTCAATTTGTCTATAGTTGAAATCTCCCATTAGCACATTTTCATATGTAGATGCCTTACGAATTTCATCCCATAGAAGTTTACTGCACTCCCTATCAAGATTTGGGGCCTGTAAATCACACCCAAGATACGTTTTACACGGTCCTCAAGAAGCTGTAACCAAACAGATTCAGTTGCTGACGCTTCTAATTTTATATCTTGTCTAACACAACAATTTAAATTGTCTCTGACTACATCGCCTCCCACCACCCTTCCTGTTGACCCTATCAGTGTGGAATAATTTATAGCCTTGTATGTGACATTCAGAAGGCAACTCTCTATCTTTCAGATTGAGCCAGGTCTCTGTTATAGCAATAATATCTATGTTTCCTGCACTTGCAATTAATCTTAACTCATCTATCTTATTTCTTACACTCCTGCTATTAGTATAGTAAACCTTAAGGGAGCTAGTCTCTTGTTTCCCTCTGCTGTCTCCCTTAGTTTGCTGACCTGATCCATTGTCTTTATTTGTAACTTTATGATGAATGTCTTTTATACACTTACTGTTTTCAGTAAGTGTAAGTCTGTCAGAGTTGATTCACGAGTGTCCCACATCACTTCACAACTTTGGTGGGCATCCTTGTCATTGTCTGGTTGAACAAAGGCATTGGTATAACGATGGCGTCGCTACTCGTTATACCCTTATCACCTGGTTCACTGGTCAGGAGCGCAGCCTATATGTGTGTGACATACGCCGAATATTATGTAACATACTCTTAGCATGCCTCAACCCCACCTCAAAGGGGCTCTAATAGCCAGGACTAGGCATCCTACATGGGTAGTGCCACCATGGCACAAATCACTAATAAAACCGCCTTTGCTCTTAACCATCTAATTCATTAGGTAGTGCTCAACCCCAAACGAACTTCTAAGTCAGACACAGCTTAGAGAGAGACAGCAGACAGCAGGGCTAGCGAAGGTTCAGTAAAAAAAAAAAAAAAAAACTTAGGCAAGATTTAATAAAAATTTTACTTTATGACCAAAAGAAAAATGAAAGAGATATACTACCCATTGTTTCTTAACACATCCTAACAAATTACACTCTGGAGAGGTTGCAAGGTTGAAATTTTAATGCCCAATGCACGAGACGAGTGTTCTTGCTCAGAGGATTGTAGTCACTGACGACGGTAACTACATGTCATGTGCTTAACAGATGCTTACAGTAGCACTGCCCCTACTCTCTATTCACAAGCATCATCCTGTAATACTAATGGTTTAATCCCTGCACAGTTTCTCGCAAAGCAAACAGCAACAGAGGAAACAATTCATCACAGTCTGTAGGAAAATGATTGCAACATGTACGCAACTTAGTTTTTAAGGTTTGGTAAAACTTTTCCAAGGCGCCTTGGGACTGAGGATGATAGGCTGTGAACATTTGTTGATTAATTCCTAGCCTAGTTAAAGCTTCTCTGAATGCTTTTGCTGGTAAATTAGTATCCTGGTCACTCTGAACAGATTGTGGAATGTTAAAGTGGGATGTAAATTTAACGAGGGCTTTAAGAATGGCTTCATTGTTGTTATTATGCATAGGTATTGCCTCAGGACATCTAGTAGTTTTATTGAGAACGGTAAACAGATATTGCTTACCTGACTTGGCCTTCGGTATGGGTCCCACAGAGTCGATGATTAGGTCCACAAATGGCTCTCCATCAGCGGGTATGGGACGAAGTGGGGCGGGTTTAATGTAGTGCCCGAGCTTACCCATTTGTTGACACTCACAACAGGAACGAATGTAATTCTGCACGTGTTGTCTTATACCTGTCCAATAAAAATGTTTTAAGATCCTATAGAGTTTTAGTGACACCCACATGCCCTCCCAAGGACGAATTGTGAGCTATTTTCAGGACCTGAGTTCTGAATTTCTTTGATACTACTAGTGTATCTAGTTTTAAAATTCCCCTACCTCCTTACCAGTAGCCGTTCTGTTGTTCTGTTGTAGCTTCGCCGGTATTGCCAGCCCGGGTCTTTTCCAGATGGTGGCCCGGCCTTGGCTCCCAGGAATGGGAG
Source organism: Cherax destructor (assembly GCA_009830355.1). Taxonomy (NCBI): domain Eukaryota; kingdom Metazoa; phylum Arthropoda; class Malacostraca; order Decapoda; family Parastacidae; genus Cherax; species Cherax destructor. Next base: position 24,409 of record WNWK01019347.1, read on the forward strand.
TGTCTTGAAGGGCGAGGAAGGCTGATGAAGCTGCACACCAGCAGGAAGTGTCAGGAAGGGCTAAATGGAGCCACACCCCAGCTTAGGCCGCGGCCTGAGTGCTGGGGACACTTACTTCATGCTGATAGGTCGATGAAGTAATGGCTGGCCATGGATGGAGCCATTTTTAATGGACTTGAATTTTGTTCTGGACACTTGGACCACCTGGATCTTTCTGATTGTGTTGTTTGTATGCTTTTCCGTGTCTTCTATCAGTATTTGATATTAGGGTCGTCAACATCGGTGGTGAACTTTACAGTCTCGTCTTATAGTAGAGAGCGTAATTCTGTGCAGTGCATTACATTACTGTGAGTGACAGTTGTGTAGAGCAACACACTGAACTTTCCGTCGTCGGACTGGTCTTCATCTGGTTGTGTTGTTTTGGATATTGCGCCTGTTGATTGGTTCTCTTGGGGCGAGGTCGCTGATTGGTCCGTTACCGTGGTGGAGGCAGTCAGTGGTGGCATCTCATTGGTGGGCTTGGGAGTCGTCTCGACACTCGTAGGAGGTGGTGGCGGCGGTGGAGCTGCTGGGGACGAACTTTCTGGTGGTGAGACAATAACGCTGTTGGAGGTGAGCTTGAGTATGTGAGAAGAAGGTGGACAATCCGGGAATGTGAAACTAGGCATGTTGTTTAGCCTGAAAAATTCGTTGATGACTGTGTTGAAGGGTCCAGGTTTCGCAATATTGTGCATGTGGGCATACATGTAGTAGTGGATTTTTTGGGGTTCACCTTCTGGTATGTGAGGTAGCACAATGCTTGTGGAGGGTAAATATTGTGTGGTCTTAAGTATTTTAGTGGTGTCTACTTGCAGTTTCGTGATTGCAGCATATGCTGTAGATCTTGTAGTTGTTTTCTGTTGTTTTCCTTGGGTTTTCTTGAGTACTTCTCTTCTTGTTGGACACTTGGCAGCTAGGGTATGGTGCTCCATTCTTGCAGTTCAAACATTTTGGTGGTGTAGTGGAGGTACAAGCCTTGAAATCACGTCCTTTACTGCCGCAGGTCGAGCAGAATTTTTATCCTTGGTGGGCCAATCCTTGGTGGTATGCAAGTAAGAGTAGCAACTGTAACATTGTGGTGGAACCTCTCGGCTTCAATGAAGTTTGTGTTGATGTGGAAGTAGTGGATTGTCATTCCATCAGCGAGAGCTTGGGCAGCCATGTTGACATTGGTGAAGGTGATCTTAAGCATAGAAGTAGCGTTGGAGATCTTGGTGATATATTCAACAGTAGCCCAGGGGTTTTGGTCTTCTATTGACTTCTTGATATCTTCGATGGGTTGAGTAGTGATGAGTTTGTCCAGCCATTTGAGGAACAGTTCTATTGGCCCTCAAAGCTGGGAAAGACGTGGCTTGAAATTGTCGTTCAGCAAAGGTGGTTGTAGCTGTAGTAGTGAGTTTTCAGCATCAATGTCGTCTGTGCAGACTACAATAAAGGCATCCTTGAGCGATAGAATCGCATTGAATTTAACCTGCAAGCTGTCGCTAACAACAGCTGTCGCTAACAACAGCTGTCGCTAACAGCAGCTGTCGCTAACAACAGCTGTCGCTAACAGCAGCTGTCGCTAACAGCAGCTGTCGCTAACAACAGCTGTCGCTAACAACAGCTGTCGCTAACAGCAGCTGCGTCAGCTTCTAACAGCAGCTGTCGCTAACAGCAGCTGTCGCTAACAAGCGACATGTCGCTAACAGCAGCTGTCGCTAACAACAGCTGTCGCTAACAACTGTGCAAAAGCTGTCGCTAAAGCGTGAACAGCAGCTGTCGCTAACAACAGCTGTCGCTAACAACAGCTGTCGCTAACAGCAGCTGTCGCTAACAGCAGCTGTCGCTAACAGCAGCTGTCGCTAACAACAGCTGTCGCTAACAGCAGCTGTCGCTAACAGCAGCTGTCGCTAACAACAGCTGTCGCTAACAGCAGCTGTCGCTAACAGCAGCTGTCGCTAAAAACAGCTGTCGCTAACAACAGCTGTCGCTAACAGCAGCTGTCGCTAACAACAGCTGTCGCTAACAGCAGCTGTCGCTAACAACAGCTGTCGCTAACAGCAGCTGTCGCTAACAACAGCTGTCGCTAACAGCAGCTGTCGCTAACAACAGCTGTCGCTAACAGCAGCTGTCGCTAACAACAGCTGTCGCTAACACGCTGTCCTAACAGCTGTCGCTAAACAGCGCTGTCGCTAACAACAGCTGTCGCTAACAGCAGCTGTCGCTAACAACAGCTGTCGCTAACAACAGCTGTCGCTAACAACAGCTGTCGCTAACAGCAGCTGTCGCTAACAACAGCTGTCGCTAACAGCAGCTGTCGCTAAAACAGCTGCGTACGCAGCTGTCGCTAAACGTCAACAGCTGTCGCTAACAGCAGCTGTCGCTAACAACAGCTGTCGCTAACAGCAGCTGTCGCTAACAACAGCTGTCGCTAACACAGCTGTCGCTAACAGCAGCTGTCGCTAACAACAGCTGTCGCTAACAGCAGCTGTCGCTAACAACAGCTGTCGCTAACAGCAGCTGTCGCTAACAGCAGCTGTCGCTAACAGCAGCTGTCGCTAACAACAGCTGTCGCTAACAACAGCTGTCGCTAACAACAGCTGTCGCTAACAACAGCTGTCGCTAACAGCAGCTGTCGCTAACAACAGCTGTGCAAAAAGCGTCTACACACTCGCTAACACACTGTCGCTAACAGCAGCTGTCGCTAACAACAGCTGTCGCTAACAGCAGCTGTCGCTAACAACAGCTGTCGCTAACAACAGCTGTCGCTAACAGCAGCTGTCGCTAACAGCAGCTGTCGCTAACAACAGCTGTCGCTAACAACAGCTGTCGCTAACAACAGCTGTCGCTAACAACAGCTGTCGCTAACAACAGCTGTCGCTAACAGCAGCTGTCGCTAACAACAGCTCGCTAACAGCGCTAACAACAGCTGTCGCTAACACAGCTGTCGCTAACAACAGCTGTCGCTAACAACAGCTGTCGCTAACAGCAGCTGTCGCTAACAACAGCTGTCGCTAACAGCAGCTGCAAGAGCTAGTTTGGACGAGTAGTACTGTCCCACTTCTCAGTTTTATTTTCACACGATTTGAATAATGGATCGTGGAAGATCCTTGACGATGATAAGTGCAGAAGTAGAAGTTCCTCTCCCCTACGAGGATCGCAATGATGTCTCGTCTGTACCAGTACCCGGACAAACTAATAAGCTATTTTTAAGTAAATATTTAACCAGGTGATTTGAGTTGGATTCACCCAGACAGCTTTAAGAGCAGCTCCTGAAGAAGAGTCCCTTTTTTGCTCCTCCCAAAACAACAGTCCCTCGAGTGTTGAAAGTCTGGGCATCCTGTGGCCCCAGGATAGCAAGGCTTGATCAGGGACTTCTCACTACATTTATGAGGCCCTGGCCAGTTTTCCTCGTAAAATCAATTGTCTATCCCTAGACTGGAGTCCTCCAAGGTAAGATCTGCGTTCATTTTAGACAATCCTTTAGAGATTATCCGACTTATGACCAAGATCGGAGAGGAGGCTTGGGTGGCAACAATGGGCTCGTGACAGCATCTAGAATTTAGAACATTGTTGCCAAGCAACAATAAAGCGTCTTTCTGAGGGTCTCCTCAGAAACTGAGGAGTGTTAACCACCCAGGATAACCCATGAAAGTCACTGAATCATCGAAAACTGTCTGTCTTATCTTCACTGAGGTCCTTCAATCTTGTCCCCCAGGATGCGACTCATACCAGTCTACTATCACTCTGGTACATACTGCTTGGTGAACAGACACAAAAGGTGTAATGAAACATGTCCAACGTTTCCAACCGTGACAGGGATTGAACTACGGACACTTAGTGTGAGAGGCGAATGCGTTGCCAACCGAGCCACGGGACACCAATAACTCCAAGAAACTTTGGCCTGCCACTCTAAAAAATCCATTAACACTCCAGCTACCACATTCAAGCTAAAGAAACCACTTAATGTATCTTTGTCATTACACAATAATGAGTGATGGTACGAGACGAGGTGTCAGAGTGGGTGCATGTGAGGAGCGGGGTTCCACAAGGGTCAATCCTAGAGCCAGTGCTGTTTCTAGTTGTGGCATGCAAAGAGTACATAACCTTTATTCGGCGCATGTCACACCTTCATAAAAGGCTACCTAACCAACCAGCGAACCAGATACTAAGGATATGACGATCGGGGCGCCATCATCAGATCAGCAGCTAGGTTCAGCCAGTCATGTGGATCTGGCAATTGTAAAGGTGACGTGGTTACGACGCAGGTTTTCACCCTTGTCATTTCCATTCTGTGCTGGTTGCTGCATGGTTGTCTCTTTTCTGCTGTTTTGCCTTGACTACCGTGGTGTGTACTAATACCTATTCTGCTGTATATAGTATACATACTTTGTATAAATCTATATATACTTGGTGAAGGAAAATACAATTCAAAGTTTTTCTACTGCATTTACTTTGCTCCAAGCTCCCTTTACACTCAGGATAACAGTCCTTGAGAACCTGAGGTTGCAATACTAGTAAATTATATGATGGAAGGGATATATTCAGAGTAGTCCCTTTTTGCAGATGATGTGAAGCTAATGCAGAGAATTCAAACAGATGAGGATCAGGCAGAGCTACAAAGGGATCTAGATAGGCTACAAACCTGGTCCAACAATTGGCTCCTGGAGTTCACCCCCCCCAAGTGCAAAGTCATGAAGATCGGGGAAAGGCAAAGAAGACCAAAGACAGAATACAATCTAGGGGGACAAAGACTACAAAGATCACTCAAGGGATCTTGGGTGAATATCATACCGAGCACATCTCCTGAGCAACATATTAAGCAAATAAGTTCTGAATCATTTAGGAGTCTGGTAAGCCTAAGAATAACGTATCGATTCCTGAGGAAGGAGTCATTAAAACACTGTACACCGTGGGAGTCAGGTCCATATTGGAGTATGCAGCATGATTCTGGAACACAAACCTGGTCAAGCACGTCAGGAAACTAGAGAAAGTGCAAAGGTTTACAACGAGACTAGTCCCGTAGCTAAGGTCCATGTCCTACGAGAGGTTAATGGAACTCGACCTGGCGACATTGGAGGACAGGAAGAACAGGGGGGGACATGATAACGACATATAAAATACTGAGAAGAATTGACGAGGTGGACAGAGACAGGATGTTCCAGAGATGGGACACAGAAACAAGGGGTCACAATTGTAAACTGAAGACTCAGATGAGTCACAGGGATGTAAGGAAGTATTTCCTCAGTCATAAAGTTGCCAGTAAGTGGAATAGTCTGGAAAGAGAGGTAGTTGAGGTATGATAAAGCTCATCGAGCAGGTTGAGAGTGGACCTAGTGGCGACCAGTGAAGAGGCGGGGCCAGGAGCTATCAATCGACCCCTGCAACCTCAAATAGGTGAGTACAATTAGGTGAACACACACACACACACACACACACACACACACACACACACACACACACACACACACACACACACACACACACACACACACACACACACGCACACGCGCACTTGACATCAAAAATCAAATCTGACTAAAGCTTTTTATATATATACATCAGAGGACAAAAGTAAGGGACCAGAAAATCAGTAGAAGGTGAGGAGAGTGAAGGTGTCAAGGGATGACCAGGAAGACTTCGAGGGTGATGCACTGATTATATCGTCCACTGCTGCTGCTGTCTCTGTCTACTACTGAAGAACCTACTGTGTAGGTGAAACATTTCAGAATAAAGATACCTAACTGCTGTGAATATAATCATAGTACACAATACCGTCGCCTTGATAAAAAAACACACATATGCAACAACTAGGAATTTTCTATTCCGAAACGTTTCGCCTACATAGTAGTCTTCTTCTGCCGAGTACATAGCAGAGTAGGGAGCACATGCAGTAGAAATGATGAAAAGATGAAGTATTTAGTTATTTATTTATGAATGTATAAATCTGTAGTGGAAGGAAGGTTGGGTATGTGTGTCGTATGTGGGCTTCGACTTCCAGCTGGCGTGTGTCAGCGTGTTTTTGAACTGTAGTGTCAGCACGCCTAAGACAGTGATGGAGTGAGTGATGATAAAAGTGTTTTTTTTCCTTTCTTGGGTCATCCTGGCTCGTGAGTATTGATATATACGGGTAGTTTGGCAGGAGGTAAATGTGGTCTGACATATACAGTGCTAGTCATGGCATTATGCCAGGTGAGCGCCCCGGTATAATGCCATTAGAAAAATTAAAGGCCTACCATACAGGGGATTCTTTTTTCGTCAGTGCATTATGCCAGGTAGCAGCCGTTAGCATAATGTCACGGCATGCCGCCACACTCCACAGTGACTCCTCAGTGTTCCCGTGACTGCCGTGGTGAGAGGAAGTATTGCACTTTTGTCTCTCATCCGTCCCATCTTTTCTCCGGTGTTCCCTTTGGTTTTGAGGCTATACATGTTTGATTATGGGTAAAAGGAAGTCTTTAACACCTAAAACTATAGCTCAAATCACAGGGCTTCACAAAGCTGGGCACCAGACGAAAGAAATAGTGGAGAATGTTGGTGTGTGTGAGAGTTCAGTGAGGAACTGGGTGCAGTGTTTCAAGGCTGGTGGCGGTGTCGAGTTACTGTCTGCCAAACCTCGGCCTGGCCCCTCGAAGAAGACATCTGTTCGTACCTTAACTGTATTAAAGAAGCAGTTAGAGAGTACACATAAGATAACTGCTAGATAATTGAAAGAAAACAACACACATCTTCTCTCAGAGGTGTCTGTAAGAACTGTTAACAGACGTGTGTCAGAACTGGGCTACAGTAGTCACCCTTTCCAAGCCAAAGAAGAAATGTAGGCTGGATTATGTAAAGAAATATTTTCACTGGACTCCTCAGCAGTGGTCTGAAGTACTATGGAGTAATGAAGCAACTTTCACTGTCCCTGTAACCATGGGGGACCTGTACCGGCCCAGAGGTAGTGACCCGCTAGACCCACGCTACACCTGTGGGACCACCAAACACCCAGACTCGCTTACGATTTGGGTGTGTTTCAGTGCTCAGAGTGTTGGTGAGCTCATTGTGCTTCCCAAAAACCAGTATATGGACCAGTTTAGTTAACTGGAGTTATTGTGTGACAATTTACATGAGGCGTTTGGGGCTACGGTTTTTATGCAGGACGGTGCACCGTGTCATACTGCCAGATCTGTAGTTCAGTGGCTTAAGGACTGTGAAGTGAGGTTCTTTAATGAGTGGCCAGGAAATTCCCCAGACCTAAACCCTATTGAGAACCTCTGGTCAATAGTGAAACGAAGTTTACTGGGCCAGGATATCAGTTACATCCCACGGCTGGAGGCTGCTCTACATGAGGCATGGAATAATATACCTCCCCAAACCCTCACGGCTGAGGGACGTGATTAAGTGTAAAGGACGCAGCACCAAGTATTAAAACCTCAGTAAGTGTGCAAATATATATATATTTTATAATATTTAATGGTATGTATTTATGTTTTGGTACGTGTGTGGGGGAGGAGCGGCATAAAGCCGTGACTAGCACCGTAGTTGGGGTTGTGTGAGAGGAGATATGAGAGTAGTCTGACAGGGAAAGGTGTATTTTTCAAGGTATATAGGCGAGCCACATACCACGGGTGGGGTTCGAACCCGCGGTCAGAGAGTCTCAGAACTCTAGACCGTCGCGTAAGCGAGGTTTGACTGTTCTAGACGTGGTTTTGAAGGGGATGCACATGACTGTACTAAGGCTATTGTGTGATATAAATGAGTCGTGTGATCTGGTAAATGGTGTAGCAGGTGATGGTGTCGGTGTAAGTGGTCTACCAGGTGGTACTTGGCAGTGAAGGACACTGACGGTCGACTCTGTAAGCCTTACATTGGCATCCATGGGTAAATATATATCTGTAGGTACACAAACTGAGCTATGTTCACCATGTTCACTCTTCAGTACTTTGTTTAATTACTTAAATTTTTTTTTCAATAATTCAAAGACTTACGACTTACACACGAACAGCCGCACGCAGGAGGGAACATTATGACCACGTATTAGTCCGCCTGGCACCATTAGTGTGACGAGTTAAGAACATAAGAAAGGAGGAGCACTGCATCAGGCTTATTGGCCCATACTAGGGAGGTCCTTCTTAAACCCAAAACCCATTAACAAAAATATTTGCCCAACCCATGGTCCAAGTCGGACCCAAACGTCGTCATGAGTTTAACATTATTATGTGCAGGTTATTTATATATTGTTCAAGTCATGGCACTGTGTCTTTTATTCTTGACTTACCACTTCCTCTTTTAATTCATCGTGTTGGTCTTCCAGTGTGTCTAACATTGTTTATACCACCGCCCTCTTCACCCTCTCTCCACACTTTCCTAATTTATTATCATTCTAACTTCTCTTTCTCCTTCTTTACCTCCACCTCAGCCCCTCTCCTCCCTGCCTTAAATCTTGACCCCCTTCCCCTCCTGCCCTCTCTCCCCCTTCTCTCCCTCCTGCTCTCTCTCTCCCCTCTCCCTCCTGCCCTCTCTTCCCCCTCTCCCTCCTGCTCTCACTCCCCTCTCCCTCCTGCTTTCTCTTCCCCTCTCCCTCCTGCCCTCTCTCCCCCTCTCCCTCCTGCCCTCTCTCCCCCTCTCCCTCCTGCCCTCTCTTCCCTCTCCCTCCTGCCCTCTCTCCCCCACTCCCTCCTGCCCTCTCTCCTCCTCTCCCTCCTGCCCTCTCTTCCCCTCTCCCTCCTGCCCTCTCTCCCCCTCTCCCTCCTGCCCTCTCTCCCCTCTCCCTCCTGCCCTCTCTCCCCCTCTCCCTCCTGCCCTCTCTCCTCCTCTCCCTCCTGCCCTCTCTTCCCCTCTCCCTCCTGCCCTCTCTTCCCTCTCCCTCCTGCCCTCTCTCCCCCTCTCCCTCCTGCCCTCTCTCCCCTCTCCCTCCTGCCCTCTCTTCCCTCTCCCTCCTGCCCTCTCTCCCCACTCCCTCCTGCCCTCTATCCTCCTCTCCTCCTGCCCTCTCTCCTCTCTCCCTCCTGCCCTCTCTCCCTCTCCCTCCTGCCCTCTCTCCCCCTCCCTCCTGCCCTCTCTCCCTCTCCTCCTGCCCCTCTTCCCCTCTCCCTCCTGCCCTCTCTTCCCCTCTCCCTCCTGCCCTCTCTTCCCCTCTCCCTCCTGCCCTCTCCCGCCCTGACCCAGCAAACATACTACCTGCCTCAGGAGTCCTCGCCAACACTTCTTAGTCAGGCAAACCTGTTCAAAGACACAGAGAGAGAGACAGACAGACAGACAGACAGACAGAGACAGACAGAGAAACAGACAAATACATGGCTAAGTTGTCAGAACATTTAGTTGAAAGTCCATCCAATGCACAGTGTTTGATACAGAAAAAATTAATTAATGTCAAAATTTGATTAGCAAAGCTAAAACAATACCTAGACGCCAAAACTAGAAAGTTGTTGTAGCAGATATGAGTAACAGCAGACTAGAATGTGTTAATGAAAGATTACTGACACGGAAGGTAGGTCACCCTCCGGCAGGCAGGTCACCCTCCGGCAGGCAGGCCACTCTCCGGCAGGCAGGTCACCCTCCGGCAGGCAGGTCACCCTCTGGCAGACAGGTCACCCTCCGACAGGCAGGTCACCCTCCGGCAGGCAGGTCACTCTCCGGCCACACATTATAACACATTATAACTGGAAAGTGTGCAGAGAAACACAACAAAACCTTCAAAGATTTATAAGGAAAAAATCTCTTAAAACAGATTCGTCGCAATAAACCTGATACCTCACTAAAACAAGAACTTACACTCCCATTAAAACTAAATAATGTTCATCCATTCAACTTTTCATCTACAGTTTTCAGAGTAACAGAGAGAGTTGTACCTTATCTGTCAAGACTGTGTCTTCTGTCAAGACTGTGTCTTCTGTCAAGACTGTGTCTTCTGTCAAGACTGTGTCATCTGTCAAGACTATGTCTTCTGTCAAGACTGTGTCATCTGTCAAGACTGTGTCATCTGTCAAGACTGTGTCATCTGTCAAGACTGTGTCTTCTGTCAAGACTGTGTCATCTGTCAAGACTGTGTCATCTGTCAAGACTGTGTCATCTGTCAAGACTGTGTCATCTGTCAAGATTGTGTCATCTGTCAAGACTGTGTCTTCTGTCAAGACTGTGTCATCTGTCAAGACTGTGTCATCTGTCAAGACTGTGTCATCTGTCAAGACTGTCTTCTGTCAAGACTGTGTCATCTGTCAAGACTGTGTCATCTGTCAAGACTGTGTCATCTGTCAAGACTGTGTCATCTGTCACGACTGTGTCATCTGTCAAGACTGTGTCATCTGTCAAGACTGTGTCATCTGTCAAGACTGTCTTCTGTCAAGACTGTGTCATCTGTCAAGACTGTGTCATCTGTCAAGACTGTGTCATCTGTCAAGACTGTGTCATCTGTCACGACTGTGTCATCTGTCAAGACTGTGTCTTCTGTCAAGACTGTGTCATCTGTCAAGACTGTGTCATCTGTCAGACTTGTCATCTGTCAAGACTGTTCATCTGTCAAGACTGTGTCATCTGTCAGATGTGTCATCTGTCAGACTGTGTCATCTGTCAAGACTGTGTCATCTGTCAAGACTGTGTCATCTGTCAAGACTTGTCATCTGTCATGACTGTGTCATCTGTCAGACTGTGTCATCTGTCAAGACTGTGTCATCTGTCAGATGATATCTGTCAGACTGTGTCATCTGTCAAATGTGTCATCTGTCATGACTGTGTCATCTGTCAAGACTGTGTCATCTGTCAGAGACTTGTCATCTGTCAAGACTGTGTCATCTGTCAAGACTGTGTCATCTGTCAAGACTGTGTCATCTGTCAAGACTGTGTCATCTGTCAAGACTGTGTCATCTGTCAAGACTGTGTCATCTGTCATGACTGTGTCATCTGTCATGACTGTGTCATCTGTCAAGACTGTGTCATCTGTCAAGACTGTGTCATCTGTCAAGACTGTGTCATCTGTCAAGACTGTGTCTTCTGTCAAGACTGTGTCATCTGTCAAGACTGTGTCATCTGTCAAGACTATGTCATCTGTCAAGACTGTGTCATCTGTCAAGACTGTGTCATCTGTCAAGACTGTGTCATCTGTCATGACTGTGTCATCTGTCAAGACTGTGTCATCTGTCAAGACTGTGTCATCTGTCAAGACTGTGTCATCTGTCATGACTGTGTCATCTGTCATGACTGTGTCATCTGTCAAGACTGTGTCACCTGTCATGACTGTGTCATCTGTCAAGACTGTGTCATCCATCAAGACTGTGTCATCTGTCAAGACTGTGTCATCTGTCATGACTGTGTCATCTGTCATGACTGTGTCATCTGTCAAGATTGTGTCATCTGTCAAGACTGTGTCATCTGTCAAGATTGTGTCATCTGTCAAGACTGTGTCATCTGTCAAGATTGTGTCATCTGTCAAGACTGTGTCATCTGTCAAGACTGTGTCTTCTGTCAAGACTGTGTCATCTGTCAAGACTGTGTCATCTGTCAAGACTGTGTCTTCTGTCAAGACTGTGTCATCTGTCAAGACTGTGTCAGCTGTCAAGACTGTGTCTTCTGTCAAGACTGTGTCATCTGTCAAGACTGTGTTATCTGTCAAGACTATGTCATCTGTCAAGACTGTGTCATCTGTCAAGACTGTGTCATCTGTCAAGACTGCGTCATCTCTCAAGACTGTGTCATCTGTCAAGAGTGTGTCATATGTCAAGACTGTGTCATCTGTCAAGACTGTGTCATCTGTCATGACTATGTCATCTGTCAAGACTGTGTCATCTGTCAAGACTTTGTCATCTGTCAAGACTGTGTCATCTGTCATGACTGTGACATCTGTCATGACTGTGTCATCTGTCAAGATTGTGTCATCTGTCAAGACTGTGTCATCTGTCAAGACTGTGTCATCTGTCAAGACTGTGTCATCTGTCAAGACTGTGTCATCTGTCAAGACTGTGTCATCTGTCAAGACTGTGTCTTCTGTCAAGACTGTGTCATCTGTCAAGACTGTGTCATCTGTCAAGACTGTGTCTTCTGTCAAGACTGTGTCATCTGTCAAGACTGTGTCATCTGTCAAGACTGTGTCTTCTGTCGAGACTGTGTCATCTGTCAAGACTGTGTTATCTGTCAATACTATGTCATCTGTCAAGACTGTGTCATCTGTCAAGACTGTGTCATATGTCAAGACTGTGTCATCTGTCATGACTATATCATCTGTCAAGACTGTGTCATCTGTCAAGACTGTACTCTGTCAAGTGCCCGCTCTGCTGCTGCTGCTGCTGCTGCTGCCCTGCTGCTGCTGCTGCTGCTGCCCTGCTGCTGCCGCTGCTGTGCCCTGCTGCTGTTTCTGCTGCCGCTGCTGCTGCTGCTGCCGCTGCTGGTGGTGCTCTGCTGCCGCTGCTGCTGCTGCTGCTGCTGCCGCTGCTGCTGCTGCCCTGCTGCCGCTGCTGCTGCTGCTGCTGGCTGCCGCTGCCGCTGCTGCTGCCGCTGCTGCTGCTGCTGCTGCTGCTGCTGTTGCTGCTGCCCGCTGCTGCTGCTGCTGCTGCTGCTGCTGCCGCTGCTGCTGCCGCCTGCTTTGCTGCTGCCGCTGCTGCTGCTGCTGCTGCCCTGCTGCTGCCGCTGCTGCTGTTGCTGCTGCCGCTGCTGCTGCTGCTGCTGCCCGCTGCTGCTGCTGCCGCTGCTGCTGCTGTTGCTGCCGCTGCTGCTGCTGCTGCTGCTGCTGCTGCCCGCTGCTGCTGCTGCTGCCGCTGCTGCTGCTGCTGTTGCTGCTGCCGCTGCTGCTGCTGCTGCTGCTGCTGCTGCCGCTGCTCTGCTGCTGCTGCTGCTGCCGCTGCTGCTGCTGCTGCTGCCCTGCTGCTGCTGCTGCTGCTGCTGCCGCTGCTGCTGCTGCTGCTGCTGCTGCTGCTGCTGCCGCTGCTGCTGCTTTCTGCCGCTGCTGCTGCTGCTGCTGCACTGCTATTTCTGTTGCGCTGCTGCCTGCTGCTGCTGCTGCTGCTGCCTGCTGCTGCTGCTGCTGCTGCTGCTGCTGCTGCTGCTGCTGCTGCTGCCGCTGCTGCTGTTGCTGCTGCCGCTGCTGCTGCTGCTGCTGTGCTGTTGCTGCTGCCCTGCTGCTGCTGCTGCTGCTGCTGCTGCTGCTGCTGCTGCTGCTGCTGCCGCTGCTGCTGCTGCTGCGCTTTCTGCTGCGCTGCTGCTGCTGCTGCTGCCCTGCTGGTGGGGCTGCTGCTCCGCTGCTGCTGCTGCTGCTGCTGCCGCTGCTGCTGCTGCTGCTGCTGCCGCTGCTGCTGCCCTGCTGCTGCTGCTCTGCCCTGCTGCTGCTGCTGCCACTCTGCTGCTGCTGCTGCTGCTGCTGCTGCTGCTGCTGCTGCTGCTGTGCTGCTGCTGCTGCTGCTGCTGCTGCTGCTGCCTGCTGCTGCTCTGCTGCTGCTGCTGCCGCTGCTGCTGTTGCTGCTGCGCTGCTGCTGCTGCTGTTGCTGCTGCTGCTGCTGCTGCACTCTTCTGCTGCTGCCGCTGCCGCTGCTGCTGCTGCTGCTGCTGCCCTGCTGTGCTGCTGCTGCCTGCTGCTGCCGCTGCTGCCTTTTCGCTGCTGTTGCTGCTTGGGTGCTG